>APFE030332615.1:9120-41430 GCA_000404065.3 Pinus taeda
TAGATGCATTTATGATTGGTCTGGACAACATATCTGCAACTTTATTGTGTATGCCCTTTTTATATTTGATGACTAAATGAAACTGCTATAGGAAACCCATCCACCTATAGTGTCTTGATTGCTGCAATTTAGTTTGTGAGTGCAATTACTGAAGTGGCTGATGATTAGTATGTATTATTGTTTCTTTGCCCATTAAATAATGTTTCCACTTTTTCACACTCTGGACTAATGCATACAATTCTTTATCATATGTAGGATAATTAACTACTGTAGAATTAAAAGTCTTAGAATGGTAGCATATGGGCTTACCATGTTGCATCAACACTACTCCCATGGCATAATCACTGACATCTATTTTGACCTCAAATGGTTGTTGAAGATTTGGCAATGCTAGTATTGGTGCTATACTAATTTTTTCTTTCAAGGTGTCGAAGGCTTTTTGCTATTTTCCTCCCCACTAAAACACCTTGTTCAATCCTATTAAAGCATATAAGGGAGCTGCAATTAAGGAAAAGTTAGCAATAAACTTTCTCTAATATTGTGCCACTCCTAGGAAGCTTCTAACTTCTGTAGCAGATTTGGGTTTAGGCTAGTTTACAATGACTACAATCTTAGAGGGATCTATCTTCAATTAACCACCCCCTACAATATGACCCAAATAATTCAGAGATGTTTTACCAAATTCACATTTTGAAAATTTAACATAGATATTTTATTTCTTCAAAACATCTAGAGTCTGCTTTACATGCTTCAAATGTTCTTCCCATGTTTTACTAAAAACAAGAATGTCATCCAAATATACAATCACAAAATCATCAATAAAAGGCCTAAGTACATCATTCATAACTCTCATGATAGTGGCAGGAGCATTAGTTAAGCCAAAAGGCATAACTAGCCATTCATACAGCCCTTGCTTTGTTTTGAAAGCAGTCTTCCATGCATCTTGCTCTGCTACTCTAACCTAACGGTAACCACTACATAGATCCAACTTGGAAAAGTAAACAGCCTCTTTCAGCTGATCCAATAGATCATCAATGCGAGGAAGGGGATAACGATTCTTGATCGTTATTTTATTCAGTGCTCAGTAATCAATGCAAATCCTCCACGAACCATCTTTCTTCCTCACCAACACGATTGGAGATTCGCATGGTGATGTGCTTGATCTTATGAACCCTTTCTCGAGCAGCTCCTATACCTGCTTCTTGATTTCTGCATTCTCTAAAGCAGATAACCTGTACATTCTGATGTTAGGCAATGGATCATCTTGCTGCAAATTAATATCATGTACAATTTCCCTTTTTGGTGGCAGACCTTTAGGTTCTTGAAATAAGATATCATATTTTGAAACAACTCTTTCTAAATCAGCTTTTTGTTTAGCATCACAACCCTCAAATACATTTGTTTTTTCAGGTTTCTTTTCCTTTACAACCATCAGTAAAAAAAAATTACATGAATTTACAATCCTTTTCATCTGCCTTGAGTTTATGAGAGTATAATTATTTTTGAGTTTGTGAGCTCTTACAATATATTCTATTCCATATTTAACAAGTTGATACTTATTTTCAGCTCTATAGAAAATGGCTTTTCTATTATACAAGTAAGGACTTCCTAAAACATTTCCACATATATCCAAGGGAATTACATCTAACTCAACCTCATCTATAAATGTTGAACCAATGGCAAACCTAAGTTTACATTGTCTAGTCACTTGTAGCTTTTCTTTATCACATAACGAACCCAATGGATATGGCTTCTTGTGAGGTGTGGTTAGTAATCCTAGCTTCTTTACAATTGCTTCAGAAATTAATTTTACTTGTAAGCCACTATCAAACAAAGTATCAATCTTTTTATGCTTGGAAAAAAATCTAAATTGAAAAAGCTCGTGCCTTCTCCTCTCATTTTCTTCACTATCAATAGTTTGGGCAGAATTACTAGTAGATGCTTTAGAATTTTTACCTTGTATACATGTGGTTGTGATGGTTGTTTCATCACCTCAGTCTAACCCCAAATCTTTTTGAACAGTAGTAGCAACCTTCTTCTTCTTGCCATCAAACTTCTTGGGTTTCAGCTTCGGATGCAAAGACCAACAATGTTCATCATCATGTCCATCCTTCTTGCAATGAGTGCTTGAAGGTTTGGCCTTCTATACAGACTTTGCCTTCCTCTCTTTCCATTTCTGCTTCCTCTTTTCCTTGTTCTTACTTGCAGTGGGTTTTAATGATCCCCCAATCTATGGTTTCACATTCTTGCCTCTAGCCTCTAGATGGGTAGCCTGAACAGATACATCATCTATGCTAGTAGGGTTAAACATGAGAATGGTGTGCCTCAAATAACTATGCAGACCACCTGTATACTTCAGCAAAGTTTCAAGTGAGTCTAAAGAAATGCCTAGAATCAAAGCTCTTTCTCTAAATTCTTGGGTGTAACTTTGTACACTTTGCCCTTTTAATTGGCGAAGAGTTTGCCAGGTCATCATAGCTTGCTACATATAAGCTAGTGGATAGAATTGTTTTTGATTGCAGATACAAATTCACTCCAGACAGAAAGAATTTTACCATGCTTCTTCAAGTTAGCTTGTGTCCTGCCTTCCCACCATACCAAGGCAGTTCCTCCAAGACGTAGGCTGGCCAGCTGAATTTTACTCCTGTCTAAATCAATGCTCTATAGCCTGCAATACACATCAATCTGTCTAATCCAATTATCTAGCTTCTCTGCATTTAACTCTCCATCGTATATTGGAAAATCAAATTTAACATCTAATTTAATCAAAGAAGTTTTCTTCTTTTATTTTCAGGGCTATCAGGAGGTGTGGCTAGAGGAGCCTCTTTTCCTTTCCCTTTCCCTTCAGAATGGCCATCTAGAAGAGATTCTTCTGTTCCTTTGTCTTGTTTGGAAGTTGAAGAATCTTCACTTCGACCTTTCTTAAATTCTCTATACATTTCTTCTACCACGTCTCTCATGGTCATGAAATTGTCCATGAACTGAGAGTGTAAATCCAAGGGATTTTCTTCTACCATTTTCCTACTAGGATAGACTCTACCGATTTCTGGGTTAGTTTCAACCAGTTCTCCTTCTCCTAATTTAAGCTTTGACCTAGTTATCATTCACAAACAGTCCAGCACAAGGTTTTCTAACCTTAGCAACCTAAAGCTCTGATACCACTTGATCTGAAAAAGAGATCTAAGAAAATAATAAGGTATTACAAACTTATGTGCATGGATTTGTCTATGTCATTTTATGCAATGGATCAATAAGATTACAAAATGCACAGACAATGAAGTAGTAAACAAAAAAAAACATAATAGGCAACACATGACACAACAAATTTAATGAGGAGTTCACCCAATACTCCTGGGCTACATCTCCTAGTCCATCATTCAATGCTAGCCTCTCTATTATTTCTTCAAGCGGAGTTATTTTTACAACAGTGAGCTCAATTTGAGCCTCACACACAACAGAATACAATGACAAGAGCTTTACTTGAACCTCTCAAGTTTTCTCTGAGTACACAGACTCCCTCAATGCTCTTTGTCTCTGTCCTAACTCTGTCTCGACATTTTCCTGCAATACTATCTCCTTTTTCTTCTCTCTCTCTCTGTGGCTTTAAATCCAAAGCTGTGCTTCTTGTTTGTTTTAGATTCTCGTCTCTTGGTCTCCCCAACCTCTGTCCGCTTCGAATCCCTCTTCTAGCATTATACAATCATTGCTTAATGCATAGAGAGGAGGTGGCCACCTATTCTGTAACGTAAGAGTGATTCAGGCCTCTGCAACTCCTAAAACAACCGCACTCTATTAAACACAGTGAAATTTATTTCAACGGTGAAAATCCACCAAAACTCAATATATCGGACTTCAAACTTTCATAATTGCGCCCTATTCTCCCATTGGGTCTGCCTATTGGTCGTTGTCGCTTATCGCAATGGCTCTGTCCCTTTGTGTTTCGTAAATATATTAAAACTGCGAAAATGCATTAGAAATGGCTTTCCTCCGGACTTGAAACTATATATATAATAGCCTTAAGGTACCCTTTTGGGTCCGGTTTATCGCATCGACACTTTCTCCTTCGCATTTCGTTTAACAAACAAAACTGTGAAAATACATTAAAAATGGTGTTTGATGGATCTCAAGATCCATACAATATGGATTATAGTATTATCGAGTCCGGTCCATCGGATCGTGTATATGCATATATACATAAACCCCCGCTCCTTTTTATTTTCCGATTGGGATTTGGCAATGCAACGTGGGCCTTCAATCTGCGTGCTTGATCGACAGTCCTCATTGACCCCGCCAGTCGCCATCGCATCCCCTATGAGGTCTCCATCGATCGTCGTTGCAAGCCCCCGCCGATATTTGCTGATCGTCATCGCAAGTCTTATGTGGATCCCGCTGATATCCGTTGATCGTTGTCGCAAGTCTTATGTGGATCCCGCCGATATCTACTGAAGGTTACCGCCGATTGCAATCCGTTGCTCCCATCTAGACCGTTGATCAGCCAGATCAGACGGCTATTGTGCATTACTTTGTTCCGCCTCCGATACTCTGTTTTTCACTGATTTCATGGGTTTTTGCATCCCGATAGTATTTTGAAAGGCTTCCTCATGCGATTTTCTTTGGTCTTTGGCATGATTTTTGAGTTTTTGAAGACAGAGAGAGTGTTTTTTGGATCCATTTCGATCAATATCTATGTGTTGTAAATACTGCATTGAGATATGTTATAAAGCAATATATAAGTTGCATGGTGTTCATGGTTTTAGTAGTTTAGAATGATGTAAATGT
Organism: Pinus taeda; assembly: GCA_000404065.3. Taxonomy (NCBI): domain Eukaryota; kingdom Viridiplantae; phylum Streptophyta; class Pinopsida; order Pinales; family Pinaceae; genus Pinus; species Pinus taeda. Next base: position 13,900 of record APFE030332615.1, read on the forward strand.
TGCATCGAGTTGTGTTATAAAGTTCCATGGGCAACATGTTTTGTTGGTTATAAGCGTTATTAAACACTGAGGACAGTGTTCCCTAAGGGGGAGGGGTTTGTAATAACCCCTAGTTGATTTTACATGTAAATAAAATAAGACCAAGGTCATGGGACACATATTCCAAGCTGAATGGTGGCCAAACATTATAGTGGGCATCACTTGTGGTTAATTAATGGCTATGGAAATTAGCAAAGATAAAGAGGCAATAAATGGCATTTCATTGTGAAAATAAAGAAAAATAGAATAAATGGAAGGTGAAGAGACACAAATTTGCATGCAAGGGAAATTAGAGGAAAAATGAACGGAAATGAACAAAAAGGAGACATCAATAATAAAAAGGCATCAAATAAGAAATTGATGGCTTAACTTTGGTCAATTTAGCATTTGGCTCTCTTAAATTCTTGCACCCTTAGAGAATTCTTGGATCATTCTAGCATTCACTTGGATTTGGAGAAACTAAGCAAGGAAAGCAAGGAAGTGCAAGGAGACAGTTGGATCAACAACTCCAACAGGCTTACTTCACAGGTAACAGGTTGCATATTTGATTTCCTTGCTGGTTTTTGGATGCATGGTATATGCATGTGGTTCCTTGGTTATCTGTTGTCATTGGCATGGATATTTTCCTGGATTGACAGTGGCTTCTGGTGGGCTCCAGTATTGCAGCAATAAGGCTACAACTCCCGGGACTCACTTCTTTACTTTTATCAATCCGGTAGTTCGTAACAAACTTGGAAGCAACGATGTTATATGCACAAGTACTAGCTCTTGTCGCAGGCTATCACTTGAACAACTGGCACAAGTCCACTAGGAGCTTAAGCCAACTTCTATGAGCTCTGAGAAGAAGCTTTTAACTGTGATGGATGAAAGCTAACTCAACAGAGGCTAATCTACTTGCAAAAAGAAATGGAAAGCTGAAAGCAAATGCAAACCCTAGCAAACCCTAGTTTTACCGACTAACCCTACTAGTGCAAGAAACGGGATGAAAGTTGCAGAAATGAATGCCATTGACTCTTGGAAAGGTAAGCCGCATGTGACTAAGCTACTTCTGAAGCAAAATCTGAAAAGGAACATCTTTTTGTATTTTTGAGTAATCTTGTAGAATTCCTATGCATGTGCTTTAACTGTTTTTTATTGTGCAGAGGTTGATTGGCGAAAGGAAATGGGGTAGGTGCATGCAGGAGGTTGGGAAGCTGAGAAGAGGGCCTAAGGGGTCCCTAGCACCCTTCCAGAGAGTTTCATAGCGATCAGATCTCGAGAAACTACTCACGTGATCTTCTACAGGAAGTCTACATGGGTTCTATAGGAAGAGCCGAGAGAGGATTTTTGAGGGTTGATGGAGGAAAAACGGTGGGAAAGTGGAACGGAGGATGGATGAGGATGTGAAGAGGTTTAGTACTTGGAAATGAGGCTAAGGAGTGATGAAGATGGTTGGATTTGTTCAAGGATGGAGAGAGCACTGTTGCACAAAAATGTAGAAATTAGGTCAAATTAGAAAAGTGTGGCAAATGAAGGGAAGGAATCTGGAATTTGGGGTTGGAGCAGGTTGTGTGATGCAGGAAGGATAGGCAGGGATGTATTACAGGTGATCTTCACACTATTTCTCAAAACTAATCAAAGAAAGACTAGAAAAATCAGATAGCTATCTACTTTGACCTAATCTGACCTAAAAACCAGAAACATGATGAACAAAAGTTTTATTGATAGAAAATCATGTAAGATAACTATGAAAACTAAGCAAGAATAGATCTAAGTATGTAATCACAACTGGTATCAACTTTTCCAACTAAAAATCTAACACTAGCAATTGCATTGAGAGGCAAAAACAATGTTTTTGTGGCAGCAAGTATGCCTTGGTCTCAGCTCATGGTCCCAAGGAGGGAGAGATGAGATCAGGGATTTCTTGATGGCCTTTTTGCAGATATTTTCTATTACCAAACTCTTAAATCAACCTAAAGCATGAAAAACGATCACAATCATAAAAAACAACCTAAGTAACCAAGCAAGATTTTAATCTAAATAGCAGAAATTATTCTATGAATATAGCGAAAACACATAGAAGTACACAAGGGAGGTACTGGCACTTGGGTTGGGCCCAACCCCAAGAGCTATAGCCTCTTAAGAGAAGCTCAGAGTTGATGCAAAGTGAAACTGATCTGCATTACTCAAAAAATAACCATGTCACAAAGAATGTTTACAACAAAAGCTCGAAAATGAGTTGAAAGGCAGAGCAGCACTAAAGTGCGAAATACAAATGTTCAAGAACTAAACTACCAACGCTGGAAGCCTTCCTATTTATGCACCACAAGGACCTCCAACAACCCTCCTTAACTCAAGGGGCTTGGCTTCTCAAAACTGCAAGTAATCAGCTACTTCACAAAAGCTACGTTGCTGTCCTTGGAAATCATCTTTGGTGTGTTGTTGAACTTCGAGCTAATGGTGGAGAAATCGAGGAAGGGGCCATTTAGTGCAGGAGACACCCTTCCTACTAATCCTCAGCCTTGTTCCCTCGTATTTGGCTATCGACTGGCTCATAAATGCTTGACCTTGGTCCAAAAGATATCCAAAAATCTACAATAAGCATGTATTAGACTTCATGGTCAAGTGACTATTCTCATTCATTCAATTAACATAAATATACTCAAAAGCATGCATAAACTATGAAGAATGGTGGATTAATAGAGAATAATAGGCAAAATGAGCCCAATACGTTACCCATTTTTGGGGCTCATCATCACCCCCCTACTAAATGGGTTGCTCATCCTCTGAGCAACTAATCCAGCTCATCATTTTTGATAGCATTGACTGCCTCTCTCACATCCTAGGCTTCCGAGGTGATTTCCTCTTCTCGGTCATGAAACCCTGCTTTTCTTTCCACTTCCTCCCACTACCTGTGCTCCTCTTCTTCTTTGACCTCTTCCAACAGTCCTAAAAGCAAGGGAGGACTAAACTTTAGGCTGATCCAGTTGGCCTGCAGATTTTGCATTAACTGTTTATAGAGTGGTACTCTTGCCAAGGCCTCCCTCATCCTTGTTAGGAAATGGTATTCTCTTATTTTTAGACTATGGGACAGTGTGTTCCATCTCCTTGTGTAAGCATGAATACAGTTATCCCCCAACAGTCTTTCCATGTCCTCAAAGTGAGCAATGGCCTGAGCTTGTTTTTCAATGTAATCTGGGAGAACCTGAGGGTTGTTGGCCAGGTGCTGATGGGCATATATTAAAGCCGAGGGATCCTTTGGTTATGCCTTGATAATGAGTGGCTCACTTAGCTCTCTGTTCATAATATTTTGAATCTCTGCTGCCCTCTTTGCCTCATGATTTAACCAAGAGGCCATGGCCATAAGTTGCACATCTCCCAATGCAGCATTAGGGTCCCACAGATTCATGTTTGGAAGGGCCAAGTTGTGTAAATAGAATTTTGATAACTTGGCCTTATCTTCTGCTGAGCTACTGTCACACAAAGTCATGAATTGATGGTAATTCTGAAATGGAATGGTGCCCCTTTGTGCCAAGGTGTTAATTTGGAATTGCAACCATTGATCTTTAAGGTATAAGTCATATGACTTAGTAGGTTTCCTACATTGTAAGGCTTCCACTGCCCAGCTGGCCATGCAGACCAGTTTGGTTTCTTTCTCTTGCACCTGTTGCTTTAGAAACTGTATTTCCTCTGCTGCCTGTGACTCCTTTTCCTGTAGTAGTTTTGTTAGCGCCTCGACCTCAGCCAACAACTTGTCCTCTCTGTTGTTCATCAGATGTTTTGTTGTCTACTGGAGGCCCTTCTTGCTGTTGTTGTTCTCCCAACATGGAGGGCCTATCTTCCATATGATTTCCCTGTAGTTGTAACTACTGTTTCAGCAGCTCATTCTCCTCTTGTAGTTTTGCCCTTTGACTGCTTTCCACATGTCTCACCATGGCCAATTCTTTTATTGATTCCTTGAGTTATTCTTATAGGTGGCCTATGTCTGCCACACTCTTGGATTTGGCAATCCTCATCCAAGTGTGAGTCCTAACCCTTTCTTGTTCTAGTGCAAAGAAGAGTGGCACCGCAAATTTCTGGGGAATGATCTTCCCAGCTTCTAATAGGTTGTAGTATGAGCCCAAGCTACGTTGAGGGCTTGGTTCCAATATCTCCTCAGTCTTTTCTTCTCCCTATGATTGTTTGGCCGCCTTTTCCTCCAATTTCTCGGTCTCCTTTAACTTAGCTAGAGTTTCCTGTAGAGATGTCTCAGCTTCCTGTAGAGTTGTCTTTGAGTCCATCATCCTAATTCTCTCTCTCCGGGTGGAGGTTTTTGGGCTTCCTCATTCATAGGTGATAGATATCTTTGAAGGAGACTCTTCTTTTGGTTTAGTTGTTGTGTCCTCAATGACAATTGGCTCCTTTTTCTGTGGCTAGGGTTTTCCCACTTTGATCCTTGTGCTTCTCCTTGCCTTAAAGTACATGGAGGTTTGCCTCTTTCTCTTCCCTTTTTGTTTTGGAGGTGTGCTTAAGGTAGCAAGCACAGCTGCTGCCTCCCCTTGCCAAAATTTCAGGTGATTTCTCCTCTTGCTGTTCTTTTTCCCTGCTTCCTATAGAAATCCTTGTGTCAACAGTTTCTGTCTGTGTTGCTGAGATCTCAGGGTGTGTCTTTTCCTTTTGTTTCTGTGTGCCTGCTTTGGCTATGGCAGCCTTCATTTGGGCTTTCTCGGCCTTTTCTGTTCTACTTTGCATCCTCTTTTCCCTTGGTGTTTTTGCTATTGTTTCATCCTCAGTTTTAGGCTCAACAATATGGCCCATTTCCCCTTTTTCTTTCTATTCTTTCTGTGCTTGAATGCCCTGTGTTCCTTCACCATTAGTTTTCTCACCTTCTTTAGTGTGTTCTCCCTCCTCATTGCTGGATGAGGTGATGTCTTCGGCCAGAATTCTAATATTTTCATCCGGCAACATGTTTCTGAAGATTTCCCAAGATATGGGGACAATGTAGGTGTGCAAAGAATCTTCCACCAATAGTTTGATGAGCCCATGATGGGCCAACTGATCTGGTATCCCTTCATTTAACTTTGTACCACATTCAATTAGTGACTGAAGAAGAAAATAGGGGATGCTCAATTTCTTGGCTGGAGGCAAGTCAATCCCATGCCTTAGTTCGCACAACAACCTAAAATGATAACCATAGATGATGCTAAACCTCGCTTCACATGTAATGTACTTCATAATTTGGAAACTGACTTCACTCCAGAGAGGAGGCAAGCTGGTCCTTCTAACCCCATTTTTGTCTTCTACAGGATGCTCCTCAGGCAGAAAGAATTAGCAACTTGGCCCAATGACCTCTCTTCTTTGCTCCAAGGGAGCCCCAATGGTAGACCAGTAACTCGACTGATGAGCTCAGGGGTAAGTTCTAGGGTCAAACCCCTAACACTAACTATGGCATGTGCCTTTGATTGTGGTCTCAGGGACATTAAAAATTCCCCAGTTATCTCCTCATCATGACCTTGAATTTTTTCAAAGAAGGATATCCAATTTGCTTGGGTGAAAAGGTCCACCACCTCAGGATGCTCGTGCAGTTTGCTAGAGTCCGAGGGTTGTTTCCTTATGAATCCTCCTAGCATGGTGAGAGTGCTCTTTTTATGTTTTAATCAAAAAGGAAATGCTCAGGCAACCAAGTAGTCAATCTGAAACAGAGGATAGCTGAATTTGGTTTCCCCTGAACCCAAGAAGGAATTTCTCGTGTGTCCAATATCAACTAGCAACAATTCCCTTGTTTTAAGACCATTGTCACCCAGAACTCGACGGTCTGTTTATGAAAGGAAGAATTTTGTTTTTATAGACAGAGCACAAGGATTAGGTTCTCTTCTCAGCGCATAGACAGACATGCAAATTCAATTGTTTTTTACACACACAGGCTGGCCTCCACAGTTGCATATATCTTCCCTACAGGAGAATTTAAAAAGAAAATGTGGAGGATATCTTTGATGCAGAAAAACTGGGGAAACTCAATGCAATATGCAGGAAAACGTTTTACTTCCAATACACAGACAAACTTTTCCTCTGATTTTCCAATCTAACACCGTTCAATTCACCACCTTGCACAACACATCATGCATGGAGGAGTTTTTCGAGCCTACGTCATTTAGAGCTCCAAATTCAACAAAAAATCCCAAGTTTTCTTGCTCCGGAAAGTTGTGCAGTCTTTCTTGTAGAACCCTTCCTGTAGAAGGCCCTTGGTTCCTATAGAATGACACTATGCTTCTGAGTGAGCCTGATACACGGGAGATTTTCGAAAACATGAAGAAAAACCGGTGGAGGACGACTGGTTAATAGTTTTTGGAAGCGGTGGACACGTACTCCAGTCGAAGAAGTTGTGAGTGAAGAATGAACAGAAGGTGGTGCATGTTTCAGTCGGGCATCTTTTAACTGCGACGTGATTCGTGGTGAGGGGATGAGGTGGCCGGACCGGACCGTTGATCCGACGTCACAACCATAATTTCCCTGTGTGTTTCTGACCGCCATCACCTCCCCTCTGCCATTATCCGCCGCCACCACTACTAGTCCCAATGATTTCTCCTTGAATGGACACTCCCCACGTGCTGGCTGCACATCTTGTTGGAAATTTTGAATGTAACGGGGCTCGTTTGGATCCCACGAGGATATGTAACTGGCCGAGGGTGGCCAGTTGACTGGCCATCGATTCCACTCAATATGAACCATTCCCATAGGCTTGCAGCTTTTAAAATATAATTTATGCAATTGACAAATGAGTTTAGGCACTTACCTGCATGGTCATGGCCCCGTTATGCAGACTTTGGGTTTTGGAACCACTCCTTCGTTTGCTGTTGCTTCATGCACGAGTTTTGGAACCCATTCCTTTGTTCGTTGTTTCTTCATGCACGGGTTTTGGAACCCATTCCTTCGTTTGCTGTTGTTGCATGCACACTGCATGCTTGGCTTCAGCTATTGTTGATATTCTTATGTTCAAGAAGAGCCCCTTGCATGTCTCTTTTTCCATTCTCGGCTTTCCCTGTCTCCAGAGTATGTCTTCCAGAGGGATCAGCTGCTACAGGATTCCTATAGGATGTCCTGTAGCTACTTCTCCTCCTGGACTGCAAGCTAGAATGAGCAGGGCTATATTGTTGACGAGGGGTTCGACTGATGAGGAGTCCAGATGGAGATTGACAGGTATGGTGAGTGAGAAACTCCTGCTTGATTTGTCAGTAAAATTTTTTGATGGCAGTATGAAGAAAATAGGGTTTTTTTTTTTGTGTCACTGTGTAGGAACAAATAAAAGGATGAGTGCAACGGAGGTGTAAAGATATGGAAGAGGGTGACATATGGCGATGGATGGAAACAAGGATGTTTGCAGCCCTCATAGGCAGATTCCCAACATTCGGATTCTCTTCCAAGATCAATTCTGGCTTGTCTATAGGTTCTACAGGATCTTCTTGTAGAAGACATAGAACTTCCTGTAGAAGACATAGAACTTCCTGTAGAAGGTGAAATCTTAACCTGAATGAGATCAAATCTTAGGAAAGGGTAGTGATCATGGAGGAATTTCTTTTGAGGGATGCTTGTAGCCTGGTGTTGACCTCTGTCCTTGTTTTGTGCGATCCTCCTAACCTGCAATGTCCTCCATGCAACTTGCAATTATTCAACAGAGATTAGGCTTTTTTTTTTTTTTGGAGAGACAATTGGGGTGCTTCCAAGAGGTTTTCACCCTCACTGTCTGCCTTGGGCACCTCTAAGAGGTTTTCACCCAAGGACCTTTTTTTTGTTTTTTTGTTTTTTTTGTTTTTTTATGCTCAAGGTGTGGGTGGAGTGGAGACAGGGCCCTGCTCCACTACCAACACTGATTTATCCAGAGTTTCAATGAACTTCTACCTAGAAAGGGGCTTCCTGTATATTTTCAATTGATGCCCATTGACGAGCATGGGGATGGCTTCTTCATCAATGGTCCTGATAAGGACTGAACCATTTTCGTTAGATTTCTCCACTGTATATGGTCCCAACCACCTTGTCCTCAGCTTCCCTTTGAAATCCTTGTATCTCGAGTCATATAACAGCGCCCAATCTCCTCGCTGAAACTGCTTTTTGTTAAGGTGTCGGTCCTGCCATATCTTTCTCTGGAGTTAGACCACATCTGAGTGGAGGAGGGCCTGCATTCTCTATTCATCTAATCCATTCAGCTGTAGTAATCTTTCCTGTTGTGCATGGCTGAGATCTAGGTCCAGCTAAGCTACCAACCTCAATGTGTTGTACTCGAATTCTATGGATAACAAAGCCTTCTTCCCGTAGACCAGCTCATAAGGTGTGAAACCTGTTGTAGTTTTCCAAGTGGTGTTGTAGGCCCAGGTGGCCTCAACCAAGTGATCTACCCAATATTTTTTGCTGTTGCTCACCACTTTAGTCAAAATCTCTTCCAAAGCTCTGTTAGTGACTTACACCTGCCCATTTGCTTGTGTATGATAAGGGGTGGAAGTTTTGTGCTTAATCTTGTGATGAGCGAGCAGGTCTTCAATCAGGTTAGAGGTAAACTGACTTCCTTGATCTGCGAATGATTCTCTTGGGTAGCCAAACTTGTAGAAGATATTTTCCCTCAAAAACTAAGCCACTTTTTCTTTCGTCGCTGCCTTGATTGCCTTTGTTTCTGCCCACTTTGTCAGGTAGTCCGTGCACCAAGTAGTTTGCTATATCAGCAAACCATGGAGAGACTATTGAAAATAGCAAACATGTGTTCATCTAGCATTTGGTCATCCACCGTCCCTTCTTCACCTGCAGGCAAATCTAGTCTAGACAGAAAATCAACAACAACATTTTCCTTACCTGGCTTGTCAACAAGGGTTAAGTCAAATTGCTGCAATAAAAGTAACCATTTAATGATACGAGCATTTACATAAGGTTTATTCATCAAATACCTAATCGCAGCATGATCAGTGTGTACGAATGTTTGATAACCAGTGATGTAGTGTCTGAACTTGTTTAGGGAATGGACTACAGCTAGGAGCTCTTTCTCGGTTACAGTATAGTTTAATTCTGCCTTGGATAGGTTTTTGCTGACAAAATATATGGCATATGGTAGCTTCTCTTCAACTTGTCCTAAGGTTGCCGCTATGGCTTTGTTCAAGGCATTAGCGTGGATGTGGAAAGGTAGGGCCCAGTTTGGACCTCTCAATATTGGGGTAGTTACCAACTTATCTTTCAACTCATCCAGAGCCTCTTGATAGTTGTCAGTCCATATAAACTCAACATCTTTCCCCAAAAGACCAAACAATGGCGAGGCTAGCTTACTGAAATCTTTGATGAATCTTCTATAATATCCTGCTAAGCCTAAAAAACTCCGAACATCTCTTACCTTTTGAGGAGGTGGAACCTTTTGGATGATAGCAATTTTGTTGGGGTCCACCTGTAATCCTTGCTGAGAAATTGTATGACCTAGCACGGTCCCTTCAGTCATCAGGAACTCACATTTTTCAGGACTAAGGGACAGGTTCATTTCAATACACTTGGTTAAAACTTTTCCCAGGTTAGTCAATGCTTCTTGGAAGTTGGACCCATAAGGAGTAAAGTCATCCATATAGATTTCCACCGAATCATGGACCAACTCAGCAAATATGCTTATTATTGCTCTCTAGAAAGTGGCAGGAGTGTTGCATAGCCAAAAGGGAAGGACCCGGTAGGCAAAGGTACCCCATGGATAGGTGAAAGTGGTCTTATCTTGGTCTTCCGAGCTAATTTGGATCTAATTATACTCACTGAACCCATCTAGGAAAGAAAAGAACTTCTTCCCTGCCGGCCCATCTAACACTTGATCTATGAAAGGCAAAGGGAAATGGTCCTTCTTAATGGCTTTGTTAAGTTCTCGATAATCTACAGAGATTCTCCACTTCCCGTTTTTCTTGGGCATAAGCACCAGAGGAGAAACCCACTCGTTGTCAGATATGGGGTAGATGAATCCTGCATCCAACAACTTTTGCAATTCTTCTTTGACAATGTCCTTAAGGGTTGGATTCATTCTCCTCTGAGGCTGCCTGACTGGTTTACAATCCTCTTTAATTTAAATGTGATGGGTACAGACCGAAGGGTGGAATCCTTTCATATCCTTATAGCTCCAAGCGAAAGCATCCAAATGGTTGTTCAATAAGCTACACAACTCCTTCTCCTGAGAGGGGGATAGGGATGAGCTGATCTTCAAGGTTCTTTCAGGGCCAAATTCCACATTCTTAATTATGGGAGAGGTCAGATCAGCCACACAGAGGTCCACTAAAGCGTTGGCTTGAGTACCTTCCACCAACTCCTCTGATGGCAGCACACTCAGAGGTGGATTTTGAATCAAATTCTCAATCAGGTCATCCTCTGTTTGAGGACCTCCCCGGGTGGCTTCCACTGTGCACACTGGTGCAGAGTAATCTTCATCCTCATCTCCCTCCTCCAACCAGAGAGGTAAGTCATGTTCTAGTAGAGGTTGGGCAGGCGGATATAGGACTAGCTGTTTGGACATAGGCCCATTCTTAATGGTCATGCTCCCAGCTCGACAACTAATGTAAGCATCCGTAGTAGCTAACCAAGGCCTTCCCAAAATGAGGGGATATCCAGTGAGTTTTGCCTTTGGCTGAAGGACCAAGAAGTCTGTAGGGTACTCCCAAGAATCAATAGAGACCATGACATCTACCATAATCCCTTCAGGAGTCACGGTGGAGTAGTTTGCTAACTGCAGTACAGTCAAGGTCTTTCTTAGGGAACTCTGAAGGTTAAGTTTGAGCATAGTGTCCCTGGTCATCACATTAATGGCAACCCCTAGATCAATCAGGGTGTGGGGGATTATGGTGCCATTGATGTGGACATCAACTACAGGACTCCCAGGGTCCAGATATTTTGGACAGATTACCTGTCCCAACATTAGATCAGACAGTTGTCCTATGACATTGATAGTTGGGGCATCTCTCTTGCTCCTACCTGGGTGCCCGAAACACTTCTCCTTGATCAATTTGTTGTAGATTGGTACATCTTTTATGGCCTGGAGAAGTGGTATTTTTACACACAACTGTTTAAGTTCTCCCAGAAGTTCAGTCTCCTCTGGGTTTGGTTGCGTGGCTGCCGTTAGTCTCTCAGGAAAGGATGGAATGGCTTTGGGTTCACTTTCCTGTTTCTCTTCTTCATCCTCCGGAGGAGGAGGTTGGTGATCTGGAAGGACCTTCCCAGATCGTAGGTTGATCTCCTGAATCTCCACAGCATAGGTAGGGCATGTTGTCTCTCCAGTATATACTGGCTGGGCCTGTCTATTGTTGGGGTTCGGGTTCAGTTGAGCAGGCATCTGGGGTTGTCTTGGAGGAGCAGGAGGTAACGGTTGTGGTTGAGCAGGCAGTGGAGGCAAAATAGCAAGAGGAGAGTTATATTGGGGCCTCCACCCCGGCTGAGGTGCATTCCACTGAGGTTGTGGATGAACATGAGAATGAAACGAATGAGCAATAGGTTGAGTGTGGTATTGAGATGGATAAGGCCAAGGAGGGGGTGAAGACCAGGAAGGATGAGCACGGGGACCCCAAGAAGGTATGTGAGTAGATTGGTTGGGGTTGTAATAAGTTTGGGATGTCCTTTGCATCCCCTGCTGGTAAGGTCTGGATCCATGTAGCCTCCTTTGGTTGAGGAAGTAGAGTGGTTCAGTGGCTCCTTCAGTCCCTTGGTACATAGATTTAAGTCTGGGTAAGGTTGGGCACTGGTTTGTAGGGTGGTCTTCCTCACAAACGAAACATACCTCTACTAAGTGCAATGGACACTTGTTCTTAGGATGCTTCCTTGTACATCTAGGACAAAAGATGGCCAAAGCCCTCTCAACTTCCTCTTTCTTCTGTTGGATTCAGAAAGTATCTAGTTTCATGGCAATGGTCTGTCTCACCTCACTTTTAAGGTCTTCCATTTGATTTGTAAACTCATGTTTGGAGAAGGTGGCACTAGCTGAAAGTGGATTCTCCCTACCTCTTTTCCATGGCTGCCCTAGAATGGTTTCTAAACACAGTATTTATGTCATCATAAGGTATTTGGTAGATGTCTCCTCCAGCTATCAAATGGAGGGTATCTAGAAGGTATTCAAGGACTCCTCGGAGCAGAACCAACTTCGGAGATTCAGGGTCAAGTGTGCACCTGACCCTTTTATAACTAAGTTGGAACCTTTCTTCATAGTCTTCTAAGGATTCATCACTTCCCATGGTCATCCAAAAGATTTCTCCCTTCATTTCCTTTAACCTATAACAGTCTCGGTATTTGTTGTTAAAGGCTTGCTGCATTTGAGCCCAAGTTGTGATACTGTTTCTAGGTAACCCCATGAACTAGCATAGTGATGCATCCTTGAGGGTAGAGGGAAAGAGTTTCAACTTTTGCTCGTCTTCTGCATAGTCATAAGTTCGACAAAGGACAACAAACTCAAACAAGAAGGTATCAGGGTATTCAGTGGTCAATCCATGGAAATGAGGTAAGGCTAAGGGACTTATGTTTTTCATTTTGGTGTCCCCATTGGTCTCGGAAAGGCACCTTCTATTCTCTCCTCATCTCCTATACCATTTTTGTGTTCAGTGATGGTCTCAAGAGGAATGTTCTCTTGCTCTTCTTATGTAATAGGATCTTCGTATATCTCTGGAGGTTCACCTATAGGTTCTTCTGGATCACTGCCACTGAAGAAGAGAGAAGGGTGACTCAGTGATGTGGTGGGGGTGTTGGGTAAGAATTTTCCTGTATTTTCCCTGTTCCTACGAGGCATGAAATGAAATATTTTTGGTTGATTTTTTGGTGTTTTTTCTGTTTGTGCCTGCAAAACTGAAATATATTGAATTGAAACTAACTAAAATCTATCTTACTGAAATGAAAATGCGGAATTGAAATGAAAGCAAGAAAATTTTGCTGAAATGAAATTGCAGGAACGAAACGCTAATCTACGCTTGCAGAATTGAAATTGTGGAATTGAAATACTAATCTACGATTGCAGAATTGAAATGCTAGTCTAGGAAAGCAGGAAATGTCTAATCTAATTTTGCGGATATGAAATTTCAGAATTGAAATGAAACAACTACTCTACGCTTGCTGAAATAAACTACTGAGCAGAAGGTTGCAGTAGAAAATAGAAGAAAAGCAGCAATCACAAATACTTTGACGCTTCCCCGGCAACGGCGCCAAAAATATGGTGGGCTCCAGTATTGCAGAAATAATGCTGCAACTCCTGGGACTCCCTTCTTTACTTTTATCAACGCGGTATTTCGTAACAAACTTGGAAGCGATGGTGCTATATGCACAAGTACTAGCTCTTGCCACATGCTGTCACTTGATCAGCTGGCACAAGTCTGCTAGGATCTTAAGCAAACTTCTATGAGCTCTTAGAAGAAGCTTTTAACTGTGATGGACGAAATATAACTCAACATAGGCTAATCTACTTGCAGAAAGAAACGGAAAGCTGAAAGGAAATGCAAACCCTGCAAACCCTAGTTTTACCGACTAACCCTACTAGTGCAAGAAACAGGATGAAAGCTGCAGAAATGGATACCATTGACTCCTGGAAAGGTAAAGTGCATGTGACTAAGCTACTTCTGAAGTGAAATCTGAAAAGGAACATATTTTTGTACTTTTGAGTAATCTTGTAGAATTCCTATGCATGTGCTTTAACTGTTTTTTATTGTGCAGAGGTTGATTAGCGAAAGGAAATGGGGTAGGTGCTTGCAGGAGGTTGGGAAGGTGAGAAGAGGGCCTAAGGGGTCCCTAGCACCCTTCTAGAGAGTTTCACAGTGATCAGATCTCGAGAAATTGCTCACGTGATTTTCTACAGGAAGTCTACAGGGGTTCTACAGGATGTTCTACAGGAAGAGCCGAGAGAGGATTTTTTAGGGTTGATGGAGGAAAAATTGTGGGAAAGTGGAAATGGAGGATGGATGAGAATGTGAAGAGGCCTAGGACCTAGTAAATGAGGCTAAGTAGTGATGAATATGGTTGGATTTGTTCAAGGATGGAGGGAGCAATGTTGCACAAAAATGTAGAAATTAGGTCAAATTGGAAAAGTGTGGCAAATGAAGGGAAGGAATCTGGAATTTGGGGTTGGAGCAGGTTGTGTGATGTAGGAAGGATAGGCAGTGATGTATTACAGGTGATCTGCACACTATTTCTCAAAACTAATCAAAGAAAGACTAGAAAAATTAGAGATTTATCTAGTTTGACCTAATCTGACCTAAAAACCAGAAACATGATGAACAAAAGTTTTATTGGCAGAAAATCATGTAAGATAACTATGAAAACTAAGCAAGAATATATCTAAGCATTTAATCACAACTGGTATCAACTTTTTCAACTAAAAATCTAACACTAGCAATTGCATTGAGAGGCAAAAACAATGTTTTTGTGGTAGCAAGTATGCCTTGGTATCAACTCACGGTCCCAAGGATGGAGAGATGAGATCAGGGATTGCTTGATGGCCTTTTTGCAAATCTTTTCTATTACCAAACTCTTAAATCAACCTGAAGCATGAAAAACTATCTCAATCATTAAAAACAACCTAAGTAACCAAGCAAGATTTTAATCTAAATAGCAAAAATTATTCTATGAATGCAAAAAAACACATAGAAGTACACAAAAGAGGTACTGTCACTTGGGTTGGGCCCAACACCAAGAGCTACAGCCTCCTAAGAGAAGCTCAGAGCTGATGTAAAGTGAAACTGATCTCCATTACTCAAAAAATAACCATGTCACAAAGAATGTTTATAACAAAAGCTCGAAAATGAGCTGAAAGGCAGAGCAACACTAAAGTGCGAAATACAAATGTTCAAGAACTAAACTACCAAGGCTGTAAGCCTTCCTATTTATGCACCACAAGGACCTCCAACAGCCCTCCTTAACTCAAGGGGCTTGGCTGCTCAAAACTGCAAGTAATCATCCACTTCACAAAAGCTGCTCGGCTGCCCTTGGAAATCATCTTTGGTGGGCTGCGGAACTCTGAGTTGATGGTGGAGAACTCGAGGAAGGGGCCATTTAGTGCAGGAGACACCCTTCCTACTAATCCTTAGCCTTGTTCCCTCATATTTGGCTTTCAACTGGCTCATAAATGCCTGACCTTGGTCCAAAAGATGTCCAAAAATTTGCAATAAGCACGTATTAGACTTCATGGTCAAGTGACTATTCTCATTCATTCAATTAACATAAATATACTCAAAAGCATGCATAAACTATGAATAATGGTGAATTAATCGAGAATAATAGGCAAAATGAGCCCAATAAGTTACCCATTTTTGGGGCTCATCAGCTTCAACCTTGCCTTTCCATTTCCTAGATAGTCATGGTGTAGTGGGTTTCCCACTTGGTTTTTTTTATCGGTTCTTAGGTTTCCTATGGCTATGGGTTGGAACAAATTCTCTGGAGCCTTGAAAGAACTTGGGTTCCATGGAGGTTGTGGGTTGAGTTACTAGTCCCTGGAGCTTGTGGGTTGGGATAAATTCTTTGGAGCCCTGAAACAACTCAGGTTCCCTACAGGTTCTAGGTTGTGTTACCAGTTCTTCGAGCCCTAGACAATTTAGGTAGAGACCAATTTGGTTGATGTTAGTGATTTCTGGACCATATAGGTGACATCATTTTGCTTTATGGTTGAGGTGGATTGGCCTTTGGAAGCCCTAGATGGTTCTATTTTGGTTTAACCCTTATGGTCCCACTTTCATGCTTGGAATATGGTGCAGGGGTGATTGGCTGAAAGAGATATTTTGTTCAACCCAATCTATGGTTAGGTGGTACGTGGAATTCCCTAACTTGGTTGGAATTTTCATATGTTAATATGGGCTATTTTCCTATTATGATATGTGAGCACTTGTACTGGTTATTATGGTGATCTTGTGGCTGATTAGTCATAGTTTCTATTATGGTTATATGATGGTTATATGCATTATTTTATGATGTGCTATAACTATGATTCTTGTTCATGATTTGATAAGTTACTAAATGGTTGATGAATGCATGGCCTAACAAGTGTTATTGCAGCTAGCATGAGAAGGAATTGAACCTTGTTGGTGATTTTTAGATGAAGTTCAGGAGTTTATGGTCAAATATGCATTCATGACCTATTGCTTATGTGTTTATTATCTGTTCTACGAAAATGTCTATCTTGTATTAGGCATGTATTGGTCAAGATCTTGCTCAAGCTTTGATTATTTAGCATTGTTATCATCATTATCACGATTCTAGAAAGTTACAGGCAATTCTGGGTAGTGGTCTAGAGGCTATCCTAAAAAAAGTGGCATAGATCTCGCGATCACATGCTTTGAACTAAGGAATTTGGGTCACAACTGCATGTAGGTAGGCTTATGGGTGCAACTGGAGCCTCATAATCACATGCATAATGTGTCAAGGGTGTGGTTGGGGTGTAAACCTAGTGAAAAGAGTTCCAACTCGGGGATTTACCACTCAAGGTGGTTGGTAGCCTCTTAAGTGATCTGTTGTCTTTGAGGGATGCCAGTTTACTTCCAGTTTGTAGGCCCCACTTCCATAACTAAAATTTGGAGATTGGGTCATATCATAGTGACACTCCACTCATGTTTACCATGGAGAACTTTTCAAAGTGGGGTAAATGTGGGAAGGAGATTGAGAAGTATTTTAGGAGAAAATATTTATCTAAGAGAAACTTTGACAACAAGGCGAAGGAGTTCTATGAGCTCAAATTGGGAAAAATGATAGATGATGAGAACACCAACAAATTCTCAGAGTTGTTGAGGTATGTACCCTGCATTAAGGAGGAGGAATCAAAGATTCAAAGGTATGTCAGTAGATGACCACAATATTTCAAGGATAGAATTGAATTGATGAGCCTAAGACATTAGAGGTTGCAATCTTGAATTGAAGCACTGCTATGAGAAATCTAAGTGTGAGTATGAATATAATTCAGAATGGAGATTCAAGGGAAATGCTTCTTCAAAATTAGTTGGTTTTGCTTCAATTAACTTCGTCGTATATGTTTCATATCCTGAGTATCTTTTAGGCTTCGTGCTTTCTTTGAATGTGTCCTTTGTTGCTTTGTGTCCTTTTACTTGTTTAAATGTAGCTCTCAACTAGGATGGTCTCTTCTTTTCTTCGAGAATGGTAGTAAATTGAATAGGTTAACTTCATCCTTCTTCTTATTGATTTGTAGGTGACTCATCATGTTGATCTTTTTCTTCAAATAATGGTGCATATCCCTCATCAGATTCAATAGCTATATCCTTGGACCTTTTGTAGGCATGATTTTTGTCAAATATGACATCCCTACTAACTCCAATTCACCTTTCTTCTTTGATGTATATTCTATAAGCCTTTGATAAAAGGATACAACCAACAAAGATACCCTTTATACTGGTAGACTCTAACTTCTTTCGCTTGTATTTGGAACATGAATGTATGCAAGACATCCAAATATTCAAAGATGATCTACACATGGCTTCTTCCCTGTGAATGCTTCTTCTAGTGTCATATTATAAAGAATTCTATGAGGACTGCTATTTTGTATGTATATTGTTTCTATGGTTGCTTCTCCCTATAGGAATTTTGGTAGATCTTGATCAAATATCATAGTTCTTATGCATTCCTAAATGGTTCTATTCTTGCTTTCTCCTACTCCATTTTGTTCAAGATTGTAGGGAGCTATGAGTTCACTCTTAATGCCTACTTATTTTCAATAAGCTATCACTTCCTTAGAAGTATGTTCGCCCCCATTATCGGATCTAAGAGTTTTTATTCAGGGTCAACTTCGGATCTAAATTCTGAATACTTCATATTTTGTCTTGAGAAGATAAATCCATGTCTTTCTAGAGTGATCATCAATGAAGGTCACATAGTATAGAAGGCCTCCAAGAGATTTATTAGACATGGGCCCACATACATCAGAATGAATGAGGTCTAGTATTTCTTTATACCTTATATCACTACTTGTAAAGGGTTTTCTAGTATTCTTTCCCAGGGAACATCCCTTGCATACTCCTTCATGGTCTTCCTTAATGTTTGGGATGCCCTTCACCATTTGAGTTAGAGAGGGTATTATCTTGTAGTGAGTGTGTCCATGTCTTCTATGCCAAAGTTCAATGGGACAAATTTTCATGTGAACATGGGCTTGAGGAGACGATGTTATGACTCTATATAATCTTCCTTCACGAATTCCAATAATCCTTGTTTTATTAAAACTAGAACCCTTTCCCCAAATCAAAACTTTACCATTCAAAAAAGTAACCCTATCTCCTTTATCTTATAAACAAGAAATGGAAAGTAAATTCTTTTTTAAACCTGAAACATAGAGAATGTTTTTGAGATGTAGATTTCCTCCACCTTCTAGCTCCAAAGATGTAGATCCAAAGCCTTTGACTTCATAGTTATTATTGTCTCCAAGCTCCACTGAATGGGATGATTACCCTCTTGATAATGTATTTAGTTTTCCATTTCCTCCTGTCATGTGTTTTGAGTCTCCACTATCGATAATCCATGCATTGTCATCATCAAGTGTACCTGTAAGTGTGTTGACAAGGTTAATCCTCTCTACGGATAGAGATGATCCCTCTAGCCCAATGAGTGGGTCTAGGAACTGAAGTGATAATCAACTAGACATTTTCCCAGATCACAATTCAAAAGTAGAATCAGAGAGATGACCTACCTCACTCTGATGCTATTCCGATTTCCTTTTTTGAGATCCTCAAATCGCTTGTGTCATGGACTTGTTTCTGCTTCTTTCAGCACCTATGTACCTACAAAAGTGATTAAGAGACAACAAAGCATGACAAAACCAATAGCAAATCCAATAATAACCTACTTAGCTGATCAAGGAATGGAAAACCAATACATACATGAACATATATATGTTGGGAAGATGAACCAATAGTTGTATTATTATTTAAAGAATAAAGGGAAGCTTACAAACATAGCCTTGATGTTGAAAGGCTCTCTTTGGGTGGTAATCCAGGTCCAAGCCAAGAAACTCTCCAAACACTCCTCCTAGTATAATGAATAGCCTCTAAACAAAAGCTCAGCATAGTGATGCAAATGGACATAAATCAACCATTTGGGAATGGGAGAGGAGGAATTTATATGCTAGGAGAGGGAGTTAGGACTCCTCCAAAGATAGGATTAGGCCCACATCTCAAGGAGGTAGGTCATAGGGATGAGACCAAGAGGTCAAATTAAGAGGATTCGACCTCATCTATGAGAAATCACCTCCATCTCGCCGCTCTGGAAGCTTCTAGATCTCAAAGATTCTTAGCCTCTTTGGGAAAAATTCCTTTTTGAGACCATCACGGGTATGAAAGGGAACATAGCGATGCCATCACTGGCTGAACATGGTGCAACAGGTGATCATCATGGTTTTGAGCTTCATAAGGGTGATGACCCTCATTTTAGGGTTTTAAGAGCCATTTCTTCAAGGAAAGCTCTAGATATTTTCCAAGCAAAGTTAAAGGAGGGATCTGAGATGTATACATGGATGAGTATACTATATAATGATCATTTTTCAGGCACTTTAGGGTATGTCACAGGGAAGTGCAGGAGGCATGGCAAAATATTGTGTAATAGATGCCCCCTAAAGCATGAAGGCAGAATGAGGAGTGATGGTTGAGATGCTTTACGAGCTTTTGGCAAGGATGAGGACACGCACTATCAGGGGACCTGAAAATCAAGGATGCATATACATATACATATTTGAGATCAAGACATGAATCCACGACATGGACACAACCGTATGGATGATGAAGTCTATATGAAAAGATCCATGGTATGGGCGCAGCCATCCAGAGAACAAGGATCATTATAAATATTAAGTCTCAGAGTATGGTCACAATCGTCCGTATAGTAGAAACATGTGTACAATCATGAATAACATATAACTCCATGCAGCTTGAGCCATAACAGACAAAAATCAGGGTCTTGTGCTCTATCCTGACCTGATCAATGTACAAATTTTAACATTCGAATAAAAGTGTTGAAGTCGAACATGCTAGAAATCAACCTAATTACGGACCAATGATGTGGACCGTTAACAGGTATGAGAGAAACCACCAATAATGAAAATGTCTCTCAAGGTACAAAAATACAATTTGTGAATGTGATAATGAAGTTGAGTTCAAACACTCGTGGAATCACCTGATCGAAAGCCAATAATGAAGACCTGTCGTCAGATGCGAAGAACCGACCATTAAGGCATGCTAGCTCTAAGGTATTAAAAGGGAATTCCTAAGTCATCTTCCTGGATAATGCACTGAAGTCGATAGGAAGTGACCCATCAAAGGAGGGCAATGATGAATCCCCCATCATTGACATGGAACAAGGAATAAAGTGGAATAATATTCAGGACTATAGTAATGACTCAAGTAGTGTATAGGTAAATAACTGCATATTGGACTTCTCTTGAACATATTGGTGACATGACTCCAAAGTGTAGCAGCATTAGAATCAACATAGGACCAAGGATCATAATGACGAGGTGGAATAGTCAAATTAGAGGAAAAATGGATCACCCAAACCCAGAAGGACAAGTGATTGAGTGAAGATATCCCAAACCCGACACGAGAAACAGATGAGTGTCATGTTCAAGAGCGACATGCTGCCTATACAAGAGATGTTTCATCTTCATTTTGCCCACGCTATTTTTAATGAGTACCTCTTTATTTTTACACAAGCTTGAAGAGGATACCATATGCTTGTCGTATAAGTCCATCCTTCAGATGAATCCTTCCTAGTAATTTTTGCGAGTCCTAGGAAGGAGAAACTCGGTCTCATCATGATGATGAGTCTTTCGTCATTTAATTTTTAACGAGTCCGACAGAAGAAAAACTCGATATATTTTTCATATTTAGAGAGTTCTAAAAAGAGACGAAAAAGAAAACTCCATCATGTCCATTTTCGTAATTTGTCTCTCGAATACGAAAAGGTAGAAAACAATATCCGAGAGAACCTCCTAGCCATGTTTGACTAAGGTGTTCCTTTTTCATACAATAGTCTATCTTAGTCTAGAAAAGGGTTAAACATATACTGAGTAGATGTCAATTAATTTACTTTAACAAGTTCGAAATGACAAACAGTCGTCGATCTTTTCATATTTTTGGAGTCTGAAAAGAGCTGAAAGAGGACTCCACATGGAGGAATGAGTGGTATGAAAGGATAGCAACTGGTTTCGGTCATGAGGGAACTTCTCAAAATAGGTAAAGGCTAAGAGGTTAACTAATAATACCACTCATCACATATGTTCCTTAGGCAAGGGTAAAACAACCAAGTGAAAGTATATGATCAACCAAAGAAATGGTGATGATGGAATGAAAGAACCAAGGCTCATCTAGCAAAAACTGGCTGATAAAAACATAAATCACGAGATGTAAAATAGGAATGGTTTCCTTCTTACACAAGATTGAAACATGGGAAACTTTGCTTGAGTATACTTGAGGATAGTTTCATTTTTCACAATCTCGAAACATGAGAAAAAACTATGATTGGAATTGGTTTGATTTTTACACAAGCTTGAAACAAAGATAAACTATGCTTGGGTTTGGTTTCATTTTTACACAATCTTGAAACAAATATAAACTATGGTTGAGATAAGTTTGCATGCCCCCAACATAATGACTCAATTCGAGGTACATGCCCCCCAAGCTTCATTTCATTCACCTAAGTGGATGGAAAGAAGGTTCACTTACGAGATCAAGTGAAAGACTCAACAGGAATTTTATGAGATCTAATCAAAGTCTTGAAATGGAAAGGGATTTGTCTCATTTTTTAATGAGCTTGACGCAAGAGCTTGAGGTTTATACCATCACTAATTAATGCCTTAGAGTGCTAAGTCTGGATTGCTTCTTGGAATCTTTTTAGTTTTTTCCCATATTCCTCGCCCATCGCGGGTTTACCCTTTAAAGTCGCAATGGCATCACGATTTTTACCTTTACAGTCGCGATGAAAAAGAATTTCTTCATTTTTTGGTCGTGCTGAAATCATCACTACTTTTTTTATACAAAGTAGTGATACCATCATGGGTTTGCCTATGGAAAGTAGTGATAAATGCAAGTTTGGGTATATAAAGTCGCGATGATCCTTGAATGTGAGAATTTTTTAGGTTTCTTCCTAAGAATCCAGTGTGTCTTGGCCCCTAAGGTCTTTGCCTATCTTGTATGCTTGGATTTGTCAATATTTTGATTGATTGCCTTGATTAATTTGCAAAATTTGTCTCATTGGCTTCGAAGTGAAATCTGACTGGTTCTAGGGTTTCTAGTCAATTGGTCATCACTTGCTTTTTGTTGGTGTCGTTGAGATGCTTGTTTTATTGATTGATTGAGTGTTATTTTCTATGGAAATTATTGAAAACATCATTTTGCATTTGTTTTAGCTTGTATTTCGAAATTTACTTTTCGTGAAAATGCATTAGATTAGTTGCATTGAAAAGTTAATTTTTGAGATTCATCATTGAAAATAGATCAGATTTTTTCGATGATTGAAATCTAAAAAATGTATTAGGTGCATCAAATCATTCAAAATGAAAGGAAAAGCATAATTCATATAAGTGTATCTTTGTAACGTAAAATCATTTTGCTTTCTAAAAGTTGCATTTATGATAGCGAAAAGTGGAAAACCATTTTTACTTTTGGCATTGCATTTGGAAGACGAAAGTGAAAGTTAGTGGAAGGAATTTTGCATGATGCATTATTGTTTTAAATTTCTTCCCTTGATTAGTATAGCTTTCATTGAAATGAAAAATTTTCTTTTTCTCATATAGTTGCATCTTAGGTGTTTAGGTAACATCGTTAAGGCCTTGAAACCAAAACATAATTTCAATATCAACTTTAAAATCTTTCAATTAATCTAAGGATCATTTGAAACATTAACATTCATACTTGGTGGTCTAGATTAGAGATGTGTTCCGACGTCTTTAAAACTTAGCATCTGTCATTTGCTCTTGCATTATATAGCGCTAGCACGGACTTGTGCTCCCCGTACCATCGAGTATATAAAGGGAGACCCTCATAGGTTGCAAACCTTTATTTGTAGGAAGCCGAATCTGCCACCCTGTAAACGTGATACATTGAGCACAACATTCGGGGAGATTGTTTGCACGTACGTCAAGTCCTTGGTAAATTTATTTACTGAGGTGTATATTGTAGTTCACGGTTACTTGGTACTCCTTTTGCCTAGAGTTGCTTGAGTAGTCATTTTGATCTTTTTTGACTCTTTAAATTTGAAGAGATCATCGAGCACTTGTCCTTTCAAGCTCGCTAAACTAGCAAAAGTAACTAGAGTCACCTTTTCGTCCTTTTCTCGACTCTTAAAACATGAAAATACAAAGTTTTTGTTTCAAATTATAAAAATTAATTGACCGTGGAACAACATCCTTCCTATGGAAATACTCCTTAGTAGATCTTAGGTTGATACCAATGGAAACATTTCTTGAGTCTACTAGTCAAGGAAACCCCTCTGACATGAATCCTAGTCCTTTTCCCTCTTTCAGAAATATTGGTGCTCCCTATATGGCAACGTTGTCCCTTCCCGGTTTGACCATTGGTCTGTCAGTTTGGTTGTTTTCGACCTTGGTGGTTTCAAGTGTCGAAACTGTTTTTCAATTGACTTCTCCTCCACCTGAACAACATCAACCTCAGGTTGATCCTAAAGTTGATCCCTCGGCTTCTTCGTCTATTTATTCACCTTGTTCTTCCTCTTCACCTGGTGAAGGTCTAGATTCTAGTAACCAGGAAGCTAAGAAGAAGAAGAACATCAAGAAGAATAAGAAGAAAAATAAGAAAGGGGGAAACCAAGTAGCCATTGCTACGGATGCAACTAATGAAGAAAAATTTTCCAACCAACCCTAGAAACTAAATTTCCCTTGCATGTTATGTAAGAGTGACCACCTTCTTCGGAATTGTCCTATTATTCCCAAGGTCTTAAAAGTGTGTTCTATAGGTTCACATTGACCTTTGTCATCAACCTACGGCGATCATGCTGGTGATAAACCTTCAACTAGTGATAGTAAAGCTCATGGGAAACAGGGAAAAGTCAAATTTCCTTGTAAGTTGTGCGAAGGTAATCATCCCATTCACCTTTGTCCTCTTATGGATGCAGCTTCCAAAAAGTTGGAAAACCTTACAGCTTCTCAACCTCGTCTTCCGACTGGGTATCGAAAGCTTTCACCTGATCCTTCACTAGTTGATCCAGTGATTGATCAAAAGTCATCTTTGGTCAACCCTGCTCTCTCTAAAAGTGAGTCTCATGAGTCTGTTCTTGACTAACCATTGGTTGATAAACTGGTAGCCTTGACTCCACCTTTAGTTAACCGTACCTTTCCAGTAGAGAGTGAACCCCATACTGCTCAGGTTCTTCTCGTTTCGTCAGTTTCTAATGAACTAGAGGGAAATCCTCTAATTCCCGAGGTGAATGAAAGCATTTCTCCTCTTCCCATAGAGAAGGAGGACAAATCTCCCATTCCTACAACACCCCCTCCAAGTAGTTTAATCACTTCTTTTGCTTGGAGTTAACTGGAAGGATATCGCCTTCCATCTTATGTGCCTTTTTCAGATTACAATACATGCTTACCATATGGTCGTACCTAGCATAGTCATAGATGAGGGCGCATATGTTAGCATCCTGTCCTCAACTGCTTGGAAATATCTAGGTTCTCCTTAGCTTGTCCCTGTCACCCAAAATCTGTTAGCTTTTAATAGAGGAACCAGTCAACCTTTAGGGATCCTTCCTATGTTACCTATTACTTTAGGAGGAAATATTGTCTATATAGACGTGACGGTTGTCCAAGGCCCTTTAGATTTTAATCTACTCCTTGGTCGTGACTATGTTTACATCATGAGAGCTCTTGTTTCTTCCCTCTTTCGAGTGATGTGTTTCTCGCATGAAGGAAAATTGTGATCATTGATCAACTTACATTCATTGGTCCTGAATCAACTCCCCATAAACCATCGTCCCTAAGTGGTTCTTATTTGCAAGTGGTATCA
The DNA here is from genome assembly GCA_000404065.3 of Pinus taeda. Taxonomy (NCBI): domain Eukaryota; kingdom Viridiplantae; phylum Streptophyta; class Pinopsida; order Pinales; family Pinaceae; genus Pinus; species Pinus taeda. The sequence goes on from APFE030332615.1 coordinate 38,856, forward strand.
CCCCCGCCACAGGTTAATTACGTGGCCACTTGTTCCATGCCTGCATCTATTGATGATCTCGTAGGTGATGTAGTACACCATGTAATGGGGCATTAGAGCCTGATTTTTCATTTGGATCCTTGGACATGTATCCCTTCCAGAGTGTTCTTCTCCCATCTAGTGAGAAAATCTTGGAAGCCACGACCTCTTTTGATCTATGAACAAGGATTGGAGTAGAGTTCCTTGTCTTGTGTCAATCTCGTTAAAAAATGAAACAAGGGATAGAGCAGAGTTCCTTGTCTTATGTCAAGCCCCTTAAAAAATGAAACAAGGGATATAAAGGATAGTTCTTTTACTATGTCAACGTTGTTAAAAAATGAAATAGGTCCCCATGAGGATAGTTATTTTACTATGTCAACCTCGTTAAAAAATGAAATAGGTCTTCATGATCATGGTTCTTTTCCTATGTCAAGCTCATTAAAAAATGAGACAAATCCCCTTCCAATTCCAGACTTTGATTAGATCTCGTAAAATCCTATTCGAGTCTTTTAGTTGATCTTGTAAGTGAACCTTCTTTCCATCCACTTAGGCGATTGAAATGAATCTTGGGGGGCATGTACCTCGAATTGAGTCATTATGCTGGGGGCATGCAAACTTATCTAAAGCATAGTTTATCTTTGTTTCAAGCTTGTGTAAAAATGAAACCAAACCCAAGCATAATTTATCTCTGTTTCAAGCTTGTGTAAAAATGAAACCAATTCCAAGCATAGTTGTTTCTAATGTTTCGAGCTTGTGAAAAATGAAACCATCCTCAAGTATACTCAAGCATAGTTTCCCATGTTTCAATCTTGTGTAAAAATGAAACCATTCCTATTTTACATCTCGTGATTGTTGTTTTTATCAGCCGATTTTTGCTAGATGAGCCTTGGTTCTTTCATTCCATCATCACCATCTCTTTGGCTGATCATATACTTTCACTTCGTTGTTTTACCCTTGCCTGAGGAACATTTGTGATGAGTGGTCTTATTAGCCAACCTCTTAATCTTTACATGTTTTGAGTAGTTCCCTCATTTTAGGGTTTTAAGAGCCATTTTTTCAGGGAAAGCTCCAGAGATTTTCCAAGCAAAGTTAAAGGAGGGATATGAGTTGTATACATGGATGAGTATACTATATAATGATCATGTTTCAGGCACTTCAGGGTATGTCACATGGAAGTGTAGGAGGCGTGAAAAAATATTGTGTAACAAATTGCAACCAAGAATCCTCCACTCTTGACTCTCCTAGATAGATTATAGATGATCTTTCCAACAAAGCTTCCTATAATTTTCAAGTAATTGAGTCCCATATTTAAATAGATTGTCAATGAGAGAGTGATATTTTCTTCCAATATTGTTTTTTCTTCCTTCAAATGATAGCCAAAAAAGTGATCTTAAAATAATCCTTCGTTCAACTTATCTCTGATACCATGTTGAAAAATAAATGGATATATATATCAAGGTTTGATTCATCTTTTCTTGATAATTACTTGTGATGTGCGTTGGATTCTTTTACTTCTTAATTATATTATATTTCATCAATAAATTACCAAATCAAAAGTCTATGAATATCATAAGAACAAGAAACAAGAGATATAGACACTCAATCAGGGCAAAACCCCTCTTCTACGGGAAAGCCTAGTCAAACTCTTCCACTAGTAGATTCAAATCAAAATGAGACAATCCAAGACCCTTTTAACCTATATAAATATCTCCTCCAATCATCAAGTCAACTCTTCCTTCAAGTATATGAACTTTGCCAAAGTCTCCAAGTGTCAACTTCTCAATTGCAGCTTCAATCCAGAATTTTGGTCCCACAGCTATAGAATTTTGGACCTACAGCTACTTCATAAAATTTGGCCCCTGAAAGTTAGCCAGAAACCCTAGAAAAATTTGTACGTGTGAGAGAGATATGTCCAAGAAATTTGATTTGGTCTTCCTAAGCTTCTATCCTCCTTCTCCTTAACCTCGCTCTCCTTTTTCTTGCTCTTGAATTACAAATCAAACTTGTGAATGAGATGATGCCAAATAGGTCGAGCTCCACCTCTTTTTATACTTCTTTTGTTGGGTCAAATAGCCCCAATATGGGTCGACTTCATCAAGATATGGCTGACTTGGTGAGAAGGTGATAAATGACATTTTTGACTCAAAAAATACTTTTCTTTACGTGATACAAAAGCCCAAGAAGAGTCTAATGAATGTGAGAATGACTCTTATGACTCAAGACAAAACCTAGAAGCATTTAATGTAGGCTATGACCTAGAAAATAAATAAAGGAGCATGAAACCCATGCTTCAAAATATTTTTTTATTTTACAATATAATTTTCTTTTTACATCATGACTCAACTACACTTATGAAGACTGACACTAGTTACATTCTTCAATAGGTATTGACCCATGGTATTCACGTGGAATATGGCCTATTTAAAGTGGGAAATTAAACCATCCTAGATCCATCTAAACTCTGGATCTACCAAGCACCAAGCAGGATCAAATATATTTTCACTCTAAAAGAGTTTTTCACCTCAAGAGATTTGATCCCTCTCAGCAGTTGGTAGCT
>APFE030332620.1:3475-51322 GCA_000404065.3 Pinus taeda
TTATTCTCATCATGAGTTTCCTTTACTACCCTTTCACCATTAGGGACAATTTCTTGTAGCAACTTATTCAAATACATCTTCAATTCTTCCATCTTATTGTCCATGCCATTCATCTTAGCATCCATGCCATTCATCTTAACTTCCATGCCATTCATCTTGGCTTCATTTACCTTTAGTGAGAGTGAAATTTGTTGTACTTGGTCTTGTAATTTTGATATATCATGTTGCATTTCTCCCTCTTCAAGTTGCTTACAAGGTGTTACCATTTTATTTCTTCAGGAAATTAATTAATGCTAATAATTCTTCAGTATTCCTTTGAATTCCTTCAAACTAATTTTTCAAACCAATCTTATGCAAAATTTTAAAAAAGCTACACACCTTTTTTCTCACTATGTAAGAGCTAGATATTGAATCTGTTGTATCTCAGTAACTGCGAAACTTGAATATTTGAAATCTCATCCCATGGTAGCCCTTTGAGTCCTCTTTCTAACCCCACAAGTCTGATCAATATTGGATTCTCCAAGGAAGAGTTATGCTAAATCTCCCACGGTGACCTGATTAAAGACTAACTCAGTAGAGTGAACTTGTACAACGTGCCACATGTCACTATTTAGATCTTAGTACTTGAAACTGATACACTGAAAAATACAGGCCGTCCTCTTTATGAAACATTTGATGAAATTTCAATTTAATGCTCAAAACAAAAGTTATGATGATTTTCCCTAGGTCACCTATTTGGAATGTAATTCGGGAGGTGGCAAAAACCCTAATTCCTCAGACCATATCTCTGTAAATATATCGAAAATGGCTCTAAAATTTGGACCCGACATTCAAAACGATTTTGGCTCAAATGGGTTTTTTTTATAGCTTTTGAAATGACACATAAAAGGTTTAACAGTTAAAATTCCACGATGACCTGTTTGGAGCAGCGAAACCCTAGAACCCAAAGCTCTAATACCAAATGTTAGGAAACTAGCTCACAAAAAGATAGAAAAGATAGATCAATGCCTTAGAATTTAGCCTCTTTGAGGGGGAAACCTCCTTTAGATTATGCAAATCAACAATTCTTGGATGATACAAATGACTAAACCTCGCTTCTATATATAGGAGTCTAAGGGGTCACAATATAATCAAGCTGACATAACAGTAATAACATAAGGGTACAAAAATAACAATTGTGGGTTTCTATGGGGCATACTAATAAAAATATGGGGACAATAGGGGCACAATAATAACAATAAGTGATACAATGACAATAGTAATGGGGGAATCACTAGTATTATAGAGGCCTAATAACCACACATTCCATGAATGGTGATTTTTCAGTGTACATGCAAATGAAAGTTAAGCATCTACTTTAGTCGAAACCACACCATGTTATGGGCATGGCTCACCTCTTATCCCCAATAAAGTAAGCCTTCACAACTCAACTCTATCCAATTATAATGGATAATACCCAAGCCTTTTAAGGGTTGGTCAGATGTAATAGCATAGGCTCGATACTACATGCCACCAATACCAGGTGCGAAAAACAATAAGTTCTAACCTAATAACCTCAATTCATTCATTGAGTCATGTTTACCTAACAAGTGCACCATCATACATGAATTCCCTATCTTTCACATAGTAGAGTTAAGACTTAGCAATCTTACATGTTTGTAAGTTTTATGCATTTTATTATTCCATGCGTATCATACTTTAGAGAAGAATTTTTTTTTGGATGTGACTTATAACATTTTGATGCATGTGGAATTAAATCTTGAGTGAGATGATTAAATCACATGGAAAATATATTTCATGTGATGTGAAATGATGAAATGGTTTTGGAGAGAAAAACTCAAAAATAATATCTTGCAAATGATATTGTAGCATAAAATAGTTATTTTCTCATTTTTTGATGTATCCATATCCCTATTTGGATCTCTTTCTCTGAATGTTGATGTTTTGTTTGTAAGATGGACTACTAAGAACATATAGAATATTGAATGCTTATAACATCATAAAAATAACATGCTATAGATAGAAAATATAATTTCACTACTTGCAAATAAGATGTGAATAATGGGTGTAGGGGTAGAAGGAAGAGTTTATAAGAAGAACAATAAAAAAATGCACAACTCAACTCCAAAGTTACTTGAAACTATTTCCATGATTATAAGTCATCTAATTCATTGAGGAATTTGTGGTACTTTTCATATGAGAGTGAGGAAGACTTACAAGCTTTGATGAATATGTCTTGTTGTGAAGAGGAGGACATTGAAAACCTAGGAGATTTACAAGAAGCTTTGTGCATATTGCATTTTCTTCCTATTTACTATAGCTCAGGAAACAATATAGTCATTGTCAAAGGCAATGCATGTTATTTGAATGACCTTGTATTTGTTTAAGAAAACCAAAAAAACCATGTTCATTATATTGGAAAAGGACCTGAATCCTTGATTCTAAATGTATTGCTAGGAAAACAATTATTATTTTCTAAGTTCTTTGAGAGATCATAACAGGTGAAGTTTTCCCTAGTAGAAAGCATATATCTCTCTTTGATTATGTCATATGAGCAAGACCCCATGGGTACCTAAACTCTATCTTCTCCTTATGGTCATAAAGTAACCCTCTCCCTCTTGCCACCACTTTATATATATATATTATATTTATTATATATATATATATATATATATATAAAGCTTTTTAACAAAATTAGTTTGATTAGGTGTTTTCTGGCTTTTAAATTGAATTTGGTGATATAATTTTAAGTGGTGATTTAAATTGTATTTTTTAATATAAAAGTAAATTGGGACGTGAATCAAGAAGGCGTGCTGCACCTAGGGTTCTATCAAATCATATTAGCAACCCTGTAGCAGCCATATCAGTTGGCTAGGGTCGATCGACATCCACCCCTGCATAGATTGTATGTGCAACACTCGTTCTCTTGTTTGTGGAGTGAAGAACCCCAATGAGTCGCCCCTCGCTTGGGCGAGGGGGACCTCCATTGTTCAGAGATGCAGTCAATCAGACTCGCTTTTTCCATACTAGTAATATTGCACCAAGCACATCAAACTCGAAGGCTACAAAAACTCTAATGATGGGTGCATAATGGCAGGCACAGGGTTGGAACCATTTCCTCCCAAAGATAGATAAGAACCCTAAATTCATGATCCCAAATAATCAGTTGGAGAAGCCAAGACAATACATGAAAGATCACGCCTTTATCTGTAAGCTTCCGGGTATTTGGCCATGGAAGTAGGATATTCTTCAATGGATCTAGAACAAATGGGCCCCTCGGGGTCAGATCAAACTACGCCTATGTGCCAAGGGCTTTTTAATAGTGACCTTTGCAAATGTGGGCGATAGGAAACACATTTTTGAAAACATACCTTATTTCATGAACAGTGTGAGATTGTTTCTTCACAATTGGGAGGAGTGCTATAAAACTGAAAAGGAAGAGTTTTAGGCAACCCTGGTTTGGGTAAGACTATTCTCCCTTCCATATGACTTCTTAGAACTTCATATCCTAGAAGGAATAGGAAATGTGATTGGTCAATTTGTAAAAGTTTCAAATCAGAAAGTGCCAAGGACATGCAACATATGCTCGCGTCTATGTCCATATGAATATCTACCACCCCCTCCCTGAAACAATCAAGTTGTTCTACTGTGACTCCACTTGGTCACAACCTCTTGAGTATAAGCATGTCCGCTTTAAATGTCATTGCCACCACGAATATGTCCACCTATTTTGTGACTTCCCCCTTACCCTAGTTAAGGAAGCCCAACATTCAACCCAACAACGTGATGAAGAAGGTTATCAACATGTAAGAGCTTTTCGTAATCACCAGAAACGATCTCAGATCACCCCCTCGACTGCCAGATCTAACAAACCAACACCTCAACCACGATCTGACCAGATAACCCACCCGACTGATGAAACCCTTCCTCAAGGGGATGCATTAGGGGAACTTTGAGGTCTAAAATGGGTCTCCTAAGGGAAATGTACAACCAAAATAAACTTTATAAGAACTAATATGATTCAATATGATGATGTCGACCATGGGGAATGATTCACCATTTTTAGAGTAAAAAGGTAAAAATATTAAAAAATAATAAAATAATAAAACTACTTTTTCAACTTGTATTTTCAACTTACCTCCTTAAGGTTTTACTCAAATTTCAAGTGAGAGAACTTGTTGGAAGAAAAATTTAATTCCTCATCCAAAGAGTACCCATGTTGCATACTTTTTATGGACCTTTCTACACGAAAAACGAGAAATACATGAAATAATATGATTGTAATCACATTTTTCATGTATTTCTCATTTTTTTTTGTAGTACAGTCCATAAAACATATGCCACATGGGTACTCCTTGGATGAGAAATAAAATTCTTCATTCAATGAGTGTTACAACTCAAAATTTGAGTAAACTCATAGGGAGATAAGTTGAAAATATGAGTTGAAAAAATAATTTTTTTTTCCCTCTAAAATCTCATGATGTAGTCTAATATTATTCTATTATTTCCATTATTATTTTATAATTTCCATAGGAGGCATATTTTAGACCTCAAAAATCCCCTAATGAAAACCCCTTCGTACTCTTAGAAACTATGGAGACGACAAAAGAGAAGCAAGTCGAAAATGATGTCCCCTCTCAACATTCTCTCCAGGCCAAGGATGTTGACAAACAACCCACAACTTCCATGGACAAAGCTAACCCCAAGAGAAAAGTGTCGAAACCGCAAAAGAATATCGCAAAATAAAGGAGATCCTTAATCACAAAATCAAAATGCTGGAGATGGAGGAATGAAACAATTGACTAAGCCTAGAGGAATAGAAAATGCTTGACATATTCAGATTATGGATGAAAGGGAACGTTAAAAAAATCCCAACCAACCAACTCTAACACTTTGAAAATATCTTGAAATAGTAGAGTGTCAGAATGGGAAAGTAAGAGATCAATCCCAAACCTCCCAATTCAGGCAAAGAATGAGGAATGTTGACTATCACCCTCCTAGAGCTAGGAGCACCTGACAGAGGCAAAAAAGGGAGAAAGATAGCTAGAGAAGTAATAAGGGAAGCGGACAAACTTCTGTTAAAATCAGGTAAAATTGGGGAATTGATGGATTAATTTCCTAGATCCATATCCCTCTCTCAATGAAAATCATCTCTTGGAATATTTGGGGTTGTAACAACAAAGGTAACCTCCAATCTATGAAGGAAAAAATCATTAAATTCAAACTGGATATTGTAATGCTGCTGGAAACCAAAATGAAAAAAAAAAGATAAAAGAGGTTGGCCAACATAGATGGAAGAAAAGTGAAGTCATGATGATAGATTCCATTGGAATGGTTGAGGGTATTGCAGTGCTTTCGAACCCCTCTCAAGTCATATTTTCATATTGGATTGGTGCCTGTTATACCCTTTCTGGTACCTTCAGGTCAATCGACTTTGGTGTGTGGTACAACATGTCGACAGTCTATGGAACTTCCATATATCAAGCTAAGGATATGTTTCAGAAAGATCTCAAGGCACTTCGATCCATCATTCCATTCTATGCACGGATAATAGGGAGCGACCTCAATCTCATTCGAAATATGGAAGAAAAATGTGGAGGGTTTAGACAGTTGGAGCCCATCTCCATTACATTCAATGATCTGATTGAGGAACTCCACTTGGCAGATGTGAAACAAAAGACGAGGCTTCACTCTTGGAACAATCCGAGAGGTGGCCAAAACTACGCAGCCTTTTGTTTGGATCAGTATCTTTTGTCGAGGAACTCCTTCTCAAGGATCTCTTTATTAAAGCTTCCATTCTGCCATCTCCCAGCTGAGATCATTGGCCCATATGTCTTAATATAGGCTCCCATGCCCCTACGAAGAATAAACCCTTCCGCTTCGAAAGATTTTGTCTTGGACATCCTAGATTAGTGGGAACATTAGAAGAATTGTGGAATACCCTTGAGGTTCCCCCAGGCTCCTACATACAAAATTTTCAAAGGAAGCTCAAAGCTCTTAAATTAAAAATATAAATTTGGAATCGCGAGGAGTTTAGGGGCATCTTCGTCAAAGTATAGAAGCTCGAGGAGAAGATGTAGAAGATCTAAATGCAAAATGTCTGGGAAGGATGCTCATAGGTGTTAGCGGATGGAAAGGGTCATCTCCTAGTGAAACTGGAAGAAAGGAGGATCCAAGGTGATGGATTGTGGAGACAAAAGTATAGCGTTTAGTGGCTCTAGGAGGGGGAATGAAACTCAAAGTTATTCTATAGGTTGATGCTCAACAATTGACAACATAACCGCATCACTTCGCTTACTTCTGAGGAATGGGTATTTCTGGAATCGCACCAAGGAATGGATCAAGAACTCATATACTTTTTTTCATCATTCCTATCTAAAGAAAATATCAAACGAGATGAAGACATATAGCGAATTACTTGACACATCCACAACCTCACGAAGGAAGAAAAATATAAGGCCTTAATGCAGAGAATGATTTTTGAAGAAGTGGAGACCATGGTTAAAGATATGCCCTCCAACAAAGCACCTAATCCAGATGGGTTCACCTCCAAGTTCTTCAAGGCTTGTTGGTAATTTTTGGGTCCAAATATTGTAGAGATGGTGGAAGTGTCCTGACAAATAAGAAAGTCATGATCTGGATTGAATGCAACTTTCCTCACCCTAATTCCAAAATCAAAGGAAGCCAGTACCCTGAGTGGATTCAAGCCTATTACATTTTGTAATGCAATTTACAAGATCCTTCCTTGCATCATGGTTCATCAGTTGAAAGCCATTCTTCACCACATAGTTAGTTAGGAGCAGTCAAGATTTGTAGAAGGGAGGCAAATACTAGATGTCATAGTCTCATAACATGAACTATCCATTCACTTCAGCGACATAAGAAGCAGGAGATGATACTAAAGATGGATCTTTCTAAAGCCTAAGCCCATCTTAGTTGGACATGCCTTCTCTCAGTCATGAAATATTTCAGGTTCGTAGAGGGATGGCTCTACTGGATTCATTCAATGATATCCACACCATTCTTCTCAATTTTGGTTAACAGGGTTCCTTCCCCCACTTTTTGATCTTCGAGGGGTCTCAAACAAGCCGATCCAATATCACTGTTTATATTCATAATAGTTTCTGAAGGGTTGAGTGATTTAATCAAGGCATCCAAACTCAACAACTACGTGAAAGGAATACACCTCCCTAGAACAGACATCTCCATGACTCACCAACTATTTGTCGACAACAATCTATTGTATGGTGAACCCAAGGTTCAAGGAGCAGTAGCAATCAATGGGATCCTTGTGGAATTCCAAGTGGCCTAAGGTATGCTCCTTAACATGCACAAATCCCATTTTTATTTTTTTAATACTCCTTGCCTAATCCAAATCTTTTGGCTCGCACCCTATGATTTTTTATATGGACCCTCTCGACAAAATATCTCGGTGTTCCATTACTAGCTAATCCTCTCCGAATTGCCTACTAGAAAGATTTATTATCCTAAGTCCTCAAAAAAATGTCCAACTAGAAACTTAGGGTCCTCAACCTGGAAGGACATGCTACTTTTCTAAAATTTGTCCTTCAAGCTATCTCGCTCTACTACCTTTCTATTCTTCCCACTCTGAAAAGAATATATCGATATTGACTGCTATGTTTAGGAATTTCTTGTAGGCATGGTGCTACACTTGGAAAAAAATGGCCCCTTGTCACCAGACATACACTCTGCCTCCCAAAAGTCTAAGTAGGTCTTGGTTTGAGGGATCCTGAGGATTTGAATGCAACTTTAGGGGATAATCTCTGGTGGAGATGGATTTAGGGCAAACAGATCAATGGAAAAGGATCTAGTCACATAAATATTGGAAAGTTAAAACCCAGTGAGAGTTACTATGAGATACCTCCTACCCCACAGGATCATCCATATGGAACTTGGAAAATCCTAACTATCCCATTCAGTATCACTCTTTTTGGGAGATTAAGGAAGGAAATTCAACTTTATTTTGGGAGGACTCATGGTAGCAACTCCCTCGATTGAATAGAGAGTCCCCCCTAAAGGATATAGAACTCATTCTTCAACCTCACAATGAGGGATGAGTAGCTAACTACTAGAAGGTGAAACCTCACCCCCAGGGCTGGAGAGAATGGAAAAAAACAACTAACTCGCACCTTGAGGCCCCCTAGGAAGCACAATAGAATCTCTCACAATAGTTGAATCAGATACAAATCCCTGTCTCACTGGGTCCAAACAAGCTAAGACGGGGATACTCAACATCTATATCCTTCACCCTCAAAGAAGATTATCTCATCAAGATCAATGCACATACCATGCCTCAACGAGGAATTTGGAGCTCCATTTGGGGGGGGAAGGTTTGGCCTAAGGTTGTTCATTTTATCTAGCTTGTTGGGCATAAATGAATACTCATTTGGGACCGCTTGTCGAAAAAATGCCTCCTGTGCCCCCTCTATAAAAACTAGGAGGAGACGTTACAACACCTTTTAAATGCATGCCCGAATGCAGGAGAAGTATGGAATTTTGAAACTTCCCTTTTAGGCCCCTACGAGCACAACCAAGAAGATATCATGGAGATGATTGAAAACTAGCCACAAAATTGATTCAAGAACCTGGTTGTTAATAGAGCATGGTGCCTAACCTTGGGATTCATCCTATTGAACATCTTGAAAGAAAGGAACCGAGATATATTTTAGGATCAGACTCCCTCCAACACCTCCATTTGGGGGTTAGCCAAAGACAATGCTAGGGAGACAATCTAATTGGAGAAATGGGATCCATATGGTTGGAAAGCTACTCCTCTGGAGTCATCCATCCTCCTCTCCCTTAATCTATCTCAAGATATGATCCTACCCCTTCCCTCTCTGATTAGGGACCCTCTTACATTAGCTTCTTTTTTTTTTCTCTCGGCCTCCTTCAGGTTGCATTTAAATCAACTTTAACAGAGCATCCAAAGGAAACTCTGGTCCTGCGGGTTATTGGGGAATCTTACGCAACTCTTGGGGAGCCTCGATAGGAATATACGTAGGGTATTGTGGTCACACCACCAATAACGTAGTAGAACTCACAACATTGGAGAAGGATCTTATTTTAGCTGACAAAAAAATTACTTAAGGATCCATATAACTAAGGATTCCAAAATGGCGTTGTGGATGACACAAGCTATTATTGACGACTCTCCCATCCACAAAATTGCCAAAAGTTGGCATCTCAAAGCCCAGCTAGGAAGAACAAAACATCTCTTGGAAAGGTTTGAATATGCCACAATAGGGCATGTCTTTTGGGCTAGCAATAAAGTGGTCTATTGGTTGGCTAATCAAGGGGTGATGAACCAACACAGAGAATTTTCCATTCTATGGCATGTCACTTTAAGTTTCGTTGATTTAGACCCTGGTGAGCTACAAACTCTTTAGGATCTCCTTCAAGCTGACTCATATTCCCTCGATGGGGGTGCACATATGATGGTACAAGTGGCATGTGATCAACCATCCTAGCCTACATCCCCTCCACGTGTGTAATAATGCCGCAATGATGAAAATACCTGACATTTACTCCTCTGTTGTGACATTCCTCCTCAAGCACTCTGCGGATAAATACAAAGCCTGGTACATGAATTGGCTTAGTTCGATAGTTTGGGCAATGAATTTGGGTGGTAAGGAATTTGGAAGAAGTTGGTTCTATGTCTATGGTGCTTCATTGAGGCTCAGGACTTGGGCGAGGAGCATAGACGATGTTTGGAGTTGCTTGGCATGGATTGGCATCAGTCTCCTAATATGCCCTTGAGACTCTGCTACATAGGCTATCACAGTTCGGTTTTTCTCCCTCGCTTATGTTGGAAACAAGGCTACTTCATTACTTCACTAGCTCTTGGCTCCTCTCGTGCTCGCATGAACCATTGCAAATATGTATAGGTGTGTGGGCTCAATTGGTATTTGGTATCTTATGCTCTGAAATTGGATATATCTTTTGACCCAAAGATATTTGTAGTTTTTCGACCAAAATTATACATAATAATAATTAGATTTATTTTTAAATAGGGCCAACATTAAATTAAAAATGTTAAATGTTGAAAATTACATGTTAAATGTTTATGTTTACCTTTATGTTTACGTTTACTTTTATGTTTACATGTTTACATCTACATGAGATCTAACCCCATACTGGGCTATAGAGCGCCTCTTGGCGCAATAATTATTTATTTATTTTTATTTATAAATTTGACAAGTCAATTGTATTAATTCAAAATTATAATAATTTATATTATTATTTTATTTGTGTACTCTCACCTATCAAAATAACCCCTAGGGTAACTCAATTGGTGATGGTTGTGTAAATGAAATATTATGTTTGAGGAGATATGGTATTCAAATCCCCTAGATTAACTTGTGTGTAGAAGAGAAAAATGTATGTACCTAGAGTTTACAATGCTAGTGGTTGTAATCAACCTTGTGTCAGGAGACTACAAGACTAACCCAGTTGTCAATTCCTCTCCCTCTCTCTCTTCATATCTTTTCTTTGTTACTGCTATCCCAATTGACTTTGCAAGGTCCTCAAATCATGCATTTATCCATGCCAAACCAAATATTTTTCCATATGTAGGGTTCTATTACTGGATGAAAAAACAATCATGTTTCTCTGTGTCTCAACTATTTTTCCACATTCCATGAGTTACTCATATATGATAAGCATGAAGCCTATAGTGCCATAAATGTAACCCTCACACTCATTGATGTGAATTCACTTTGTTGAAATTCGAAAGCATCATCCTTATGTGATGTAATGTTTACAAATTCCTTACCTTGTTGATCTAATAATCGCCCTATGAGGGACATCAGTTAAAGATTTATTAAAAAAAAGGTATAACAAACTCATGTGCTGGTGTATGTTCTATGTTATTTAAGCACAGATCGATCAGATTGCCAATACATAAACATTTAAATGGAAAGACAATAGAGAAATATAGCAAGCAATCACAAATACACAAGAAATTTTAATGAGTTCACCCTATTCTCGAGGGCTACATCTCCGGTCCAACTTTCAGTGGTGGCCTTGTTTTATTGTTCCTTTAGTAGCGAATTACAATGCACGGACTCAATGTGAGTTCTTCTGAAGCAGGTTTTTCTTGGCAGGGTGGTTCTTGGATTTCCCAAGCCACTGGAGTGCACAGACACTTCTTCTTCCTACCAGCTCTGTCAACTTCGGGTCTACAATGGATAGAGCCAAATGTGATACTCAATCCGAACAAATTCCCCTATGGGATGGCTTGAATCTTCAAGATCTTGTGCTTGATGCTGTCACTGGTCATCTTGGCCCTCTGTCTCTTTCTGCTCTTCTCTTGCTTTTCTACCTTCTTCCCTATGTATTTTGTCCTCCTCTCGGGATTGTGGTCTTTTTTCTCATCTCTCAGACTTAACTCCTGATTGTGTATTCTATCTCTATTCATGGCTTTTTGTCATTCGAACCCATGCCCGCTCGGTTCCTCTTCCACCTCTTTCGATTCACCTTCTGCAGTTGCACTTGGAGTTCCCTTTTCGACATCGGCATGAACATTCAGGGAGTGGCCACATGTCCCCATCTAAACAGTGCCAGCCTACTCATCGGTTCATTTCTCCAGTTGCGCCATGGATGCGTCCTTCCTCCATCGTGGAGGTTAAATGGATTCCAAATCCCTTTAGAACGTGGCTTAATTCCCTATTGATTTCGCTTCTTTCTATCGGGCACAATCTCAGCCATCCAATTTGGGCTCCTCCAGATCCAACGTCATATGCACGTCCTGCGCGGTTGACTTGATTGACCAATAACACATGATCAATGACAGTTTTGTCTCACCTCTACCGCCACGTGTCGATCGTTGAGTGGAATCACTCCACTTTCTCCAAAATTGTTTACCATTTGAGAGTGCCCCGATCAATACCACCGATTTTCCAGAGCGCGGGTCCCGCCTTCGTACGTTAGCGCTTTTTGTTTCTCCACCCGTATTTCTTCGACTCCCAATGCAACTGAGTTCTTAAGGCTCCAACATTTTGGCCCTGTTGCCTAGCGATGCGTGATTAGTGCAGCTAATCGCACATCGAAAATCACTTCCTTTTCCCAATCTGGGGCTCCCAGGGGCTACTTTGACCTTCTGCGTAGTCTCCATGGGCCTCGATCAACCTGCTTTGACATAGGTCCTCGTCGTTCCACGGTAGCTACCATTGCCATTGGTTCAGGGTGTTTTTGATGTTGTTTTGGATTCTTGAAAGATTTGTTTCATCTTGATACAGTCATGGTTCTTTGACAGTCTTTTATGGATCCAATTTGGATCATGGCCTTCCCACTGAAAGAGCTTTTGGACCACCAAAATTTGGTTTACTTCAAGCACTGACTAAGTGAGGAAACTGTTGTCTCAGTTGCCCAATCTCAATCCACTTCGCACTGCTCGGATTTGAACCTTTAAGCCCAATCCTGAGGTATTCCACCTGTCCACTACGTGTCGTCCTTATATTCCTGTCCAACACTATGCCTTCCCATAATTCATTAAGATATTCTGGTATCAAGTCATCAACAAAAGGTAATTGACTCTGCTCTTCAGGGTCCTTAATCATTGAAGGTTCAAAAAACCTCAAGCAATCTGCATTCACAACTGAGTAGATGTGCATGTAAGCTGGTAGATCAAGGCGAAAAGCATTTTCACCAATCTTCTCAAGTATCCTGAAGGGCCCATACCTGATAGGTTTTAGCTTTTTACTTTCACCTTGCATCTTGTCCTTGCTAATATACAACCAGACTTGGTCTCCAACTTGAAAACTATGCTCCATGCGATGCTTATTGTGCCTAGCCTTGTACTTGGCCTGGCTCTTTTCCAGCTGTTCTTGTACTACCTGGTGGATCTCCTGGATCTGTTCAATGAACCTAGTTGCCTTGTCCACATCATTTTTTCTATCAACCATGGTATCTTTACCAAAGACAAAATGCAAAGGAGACCTTGGTATGAAACCAAAACAGGTCTCAAAAGGAGATCTCTGGGTAGAAGAGTGTTTGACTCTATTGTAAGCATGTTGCACATAACACAAGTGTTCGTCCCAAATCTTAGGGTGTTTGCTGCAATATCCTCTCAGTAACTAGATCACCGTCCTGTTAACTACTTTTGTTTGGCCATCTATTTGTGGATGAAAAGTTGTGCTTTACTTTAATTTGGTGTCCATTATTTCCCACAGACTTGACCAAAACTTCCCCACAAATCGAGTGTCTCGATCAAATACAATAGAAGTGGGTAATCCAAAATGAACCCATACATGTTCAAAGAACAATTTTGCAGTTTGTTCAGCTGTAATATGTTTACTATAGGGTATCAAAATACACATTTTGCTAAACCTATCCACAAAAACATATAGATAATCATGACCTTTCTTAGATTTAGGCAGTCCTCCAACAAAATCCATGGAAATGCTTTCCCAAGGGTGAGAAGGAACAGGCAAGGGAGTGTAGAAGCCTAGTTTTCTGTTGTTGGGCTTCCTTTTTGCACATGTAGCACATCCCTTTACATATCTAGAAACTGTCTCACTCATTCTTGGCCAATAGCAGAACCTTTGCAGTTGTGAAACTATTTTACTTACCCCAAAGTGACCTCATATTAGAGAAGTGTGTGCTTCCCTAATTATCTTTACTCTCTCAGTTTGTGGAATGCAGAGTTCCCCACAATGATATAAGAGTTGGTCCTTCATGTGATAGACCAATTCTTCTATTCTTTTGCCTTGATTCAAATTTGCATATACATATTTAAAGTCCATATCCTGAGCATATTGTTCTATGTAGCTTTCATGCAGCACATAATGATGCTTAGGTATGGTAGATGCATTTATAATGGGTCTAGATAACATGTCTGCAACCTTGTTATTATGCCATTTTTATATCTGATGACTAAATGAAACTGTTGTAGAAAACCCATCCATCTGTAATGTCTTAATTGTTGTAACTTAGTTTGGGAGTGTAGATATTGAAGTGGTTGATGGTCAATATGTATTACTATTTCTTTTCCCATTAAATATTGTTTCCACTTTTTCACACACTGAACTAATGCATACAATTCTTTATCATATGTATGATAGTTAACTACTGCAGGATTAAAGGTCTCAAGATGATTACATATGGGTTTATAGTGTTGTGTCAACATTGTTCCCATGGCATAGTCACTGGCATCTGTTTGGATCTCAAATGGTTTTTGCATATCTAGCAGTGCTAGTACAGGTGATGTAGTAATCTTTTCTTTCAAGGTGTCGAAGGCTTTTTGCTATTTGCCTCCCCACTGAAACACCTTGTTCAATCCTGTCAAGTCATGCAAGGGAGCTATAATTGAGGAAAATTTTGTAATGAACTTCCTCCAATATTGTGCTACTCCTAAGAAGCTTCTCACTTTTGTAACAGACTTGGGTTTAGGCCAGTTTACAATGACTGCCACTTTAGAGGGATCTATTTCAATTCACCACCCCCTACTATATGACCCAAATAATTTAGAGATGTTTTTCCAAACTCACATTTAGAGAGTTTAAAATAAAGTTTTTCTCTTTTGAAAACATCTAATGTCTGCTTAACATGCTTTAAGTTTTCTTCCCACGTTTTACTAAAAATCAGAATGTCATCCAGATACACAATAACAAAATCATCAAGAAAAGGCCTGAGTACATCATTCATTAATCTCATGAAAGTAGCAGGAGAATTGGTCAAGCCAAAATGCATAACCAAACCACTCATACAATCCCTACTTTGTCTTGAAAGCAGTCTTCCATGCATCTTGCTCTGTAATTCTGACCTGATGGTATCCACTGTGCAAATCCAGCTTGGTGAAATAAACAGTGTCCTTCAATTGATCTAAAAGATCATCTATGTGAGAAAGGGGATAATGATTTTTGATTGTTATCTTATTCAGTGCTCCGTAGTCAATGCACATTCTCCACGAGGCATCTTTTTTTCTCACCAAAACGATTGGTGACCCACATGGTGATGTGCTAGGCCTGATGAACCCCTTCTTGAGCAAATATCGCACCTACTTCTTGATTTCAGCATTCTCTAAAGCAGACAACTTGTACATTCCAATGTTAGGCAATAGAACATCTTGTTGCAAAATAATATCATGTACTATTTCCTTTTTGGGTGGTAGACCTTTAGGTTCCTGAAACATGACATCATACTCTGAAACAAGCTTTTCTATATCAGCTTGCCGCTGAGCATTACAGCCCTCAAATACATTGGTTTTATCAGGTTTCTTTTCCTTTACAACCATCAGTAAGAACTATTTGCATGAATTTATCATGCTTTTCATTTGTCCTGAGTTTATGAGAGTATAATTATTCTTGAGCTTATGAGCTCTTACAAAGTATTTGATTCCACCTTTAACAAGTAGATACCTGTTTTCAGCTCTGTAGAAAATAGCCTTTCTATCATACATGTAAGGACTTCCTAAAACAATTCCACTCATATCCAAAGGAATTACATGTAACTCAACCTCATCTACAAATGCTGAACCAAAAGAAAACTTGAGTTTGCACTGTCTAGTCACTTGTAGTTGTGCTTTATCATTCAACCATCCTAATGGGTATGGTTTCTTATGAGGTGTAGTTGCTAATCCCAATTCCTTTACAATTGCTTCAGAAATTAGATTTACTTGTGAGCCACTATCAAACAATGTATCAATCTTTTGATTTTTGGAAACAACTCGAATATGGAAAAGCTCATGTCTTTTTCTCTCATGTTCTTCGTCAATAACAGATTCAGCAGAATTACTAGAAGATGCTTCAGAATTCTTACCTTTTATACTTGTGGCTGCAATGATTGTTTCATCTCCCGAATCTGACCCCAAATCTTTCTGAATAGTTGTAACAGTCTTCTTCTTCTTGCCCTCTGACTTCTTAGGTCTCAGCTTTGGATGCAGAATCCAACAATGCTCATCATCATGCCCATCCTTTTTACAGTGAGTGCATGAAGCTTTTCTTGTCTGTGCAGTGTTAGACTTCCTTGCTTTCCACTTCTGCTTTCTTTTCTCCTTTCTCTTGCCTACAATGGGCTGGGATGGTCCCCCAACTTCTGGATTTCCATTCTTTTCTCTAGCTTCTAGATGAGTAGCTTGTACATATACCTCATCTATACCAATTTACTTCAAAAGAGTTTCTGGTGAGTCTAATGAGATACACAACATCAATGCTCTCTTTTTGAACTCTTGAGTATAACCTTGCACACTTTGCCCTTTCAACTGCCGAAGAGTTTGTGAACTCATCATGGCTTGTTGCATGTAGGCCAATGGATAGAACTTCTTTTTGATTGCAACAAAAAATTCACTCCAGACAGAGATGGTCTTGCCATGCTTCTTCATATCAACTTGGGTTATGCCTTCCCACCAAACCAAGGCAGTGCCTCCTAGGCGTAGGCTTGTCAGCTGAATCTTACTCTTATCCGAGTCTATGTTCTGCACCCTGCAATATACATCAATTTGTCTAATCCAATTGTCCAAATTTTCATCATTTAGCTCGCCATCATATATAGGCAAATCAAATTTAACATCTAGTTTAATCAAAGAGGTTTTCTTATTATGCACAGGGTATTAGGAGGTGTAGGAAAGCTTTCTTCTTTCCCTTTCCCTTTTGAGTGGTCGTGGGAATGAGATTCACCCTCTTCTTTATCTTGCTTCGAGCCTGATGAATCTTCATCCTTATGCTTTCTAAAGTCCCTATACATTTCTTCTACCATAGAATTTATGGCTACGAAAATTTCTATGAATTGAGGGTCTGACCCTATCGAACCTTCCTCTGACATTGTCTTCTAAGGATAGACTCTCCCAATTTCAAGATTAGCTTCCACCAACTCTCCTTTTCCTAATTTGAGCTTTGATCTAGTGAGCATTCACAGCTAAACCAACACAAGCTTGTCTAACCTGACAACCTACTACTCTGATACCACTTGATCTGATAATCGCCCTATGAGGGACATTAGTTAAAGATTTATTAAACAAAAGGTATTATAGACTCATGTGCTGGTGTGTGTTCTGTGTTATTTAAGCAACGAATCGATCAGATTGCCAATACACAGACATTTAAATGGAAAGACAACAGAGAAATACAACAAGCAATCACAAAGACACAAACAATTTTAATGAGGAGTTCACCCTATTCTCCAGGGCTACATCTCTAGTCCAACTTTCAGTGGTGGCCTTGTTTTATTTTGCCTTTAGTAAAGTATTACAATGCAGGGACTCAATGTGAGTTCTCCTGAAGCAGGTTTTGCTTGGCAGGGTGGTTCTTGGATTTCCCAAGCCCCTAAAGTGCACAAACCTTTCTTTTTCCTACCAGTTCTGTGACCTTCGGGTCTACAATGGAGAGAGCCAAATGTGATACTCAGTCCGGGCAGATTCCCCTATGGGATGGCTTGAATCTTCAAGCTCTGGTGCTCAATGTTGTCACTTGTTAGCTCGACCCTCTGTCTCTTTCTGCTCTTCTCTTGCTTTTCTACCTTCTTCTCTGTGTATTCCATCCTCCTCTCGGGATTCTGGTCTTTTTTCTCATCTCTCGGACTTAACTCCAACTTGACTATGTATTCTGTCTCTATTCATGGCTTTTTGTCATTCGAACCCATGCTCGCTCGGTTACTCTTCCACCTCTGTCGATTCACCTTCTACAACTGCGCTTGAAGTTCCCTGTTTGGCATCAGCTTGAACATTCAGGGAGTGGCCACGTGTCCCCATACGAACAATGCCAACCTGCTCATCGGTTCATTTCTCCAGTTGTGTCGTGGATGTATACTTCCTCCACCATGGTGGTCAAATAGATTCCAAATCCCTTTAGAACGCGGCTTAATTCCTTGTCGATTTCGCTTCTTTCTATTGGGCATAATCTTAGCCATCCGATCTGGGCTCCTCCAAATCCAACGTCATATGCATGTCCCGAGCGGTGGACTTGCTCAACCGATAATGCACGATCAACGATGGTTTTCTCTCACCTCTGTTGCCACGCATCGATCGTTGAGTGGGATCGCTCAGCTTTCTCCAAAAATTTTTACCTTTTGAGGGCGCCCCAATCAATACCGCCGATTTTCCAGAGCGCAGGTCCCGCCTTCATACGTTAGCACTTTTTGTTTCTCCACCCGCGGTTCTCTGGCTCCCAACGCGACCGAGTGCTTAAGGCTCCTCCATTTTGGCCCTGTTCGCCCAGTGATGCGCGATTAGTGCCGCTAATCGCACATTGAAAATCACCTCCTTTTCCCAATCTGGGGCTCTTAGGGGCTACTTTGACCTCCTCCGCAGTCTCCATGGGCCTCGGTCAGCGTGCTTTGACTGAGTTCCTCGTCGTTCCACGCTGGCTTCCATTGCCACTGGTTCAGGGTTTTTTTGATGTTGTTTTGGATTCTTAAAAGATTTGTTTCATCTTGATACAGTCATGGTTATTTGACAGTCTTTTATGGATCCAATTCGGATCACCTATTTGGTCCAATATCTATTTGGTGTGCCTACATTGAAGATTTCTATCATATTGTGATGGGAATGGCATCAAATTATACAAGCATTTTTTTGGGCACTGGGAATATCAAGCCATCATTAACATTAGTGTTAAACATGCCACATCCCATCATTAATCAAACCCTCTCATGCCTTCTTGCAATCAATTTTTCACCATCGATGGACCACATAGTACTATCAATAGTGATTTATTAGTGTAACTCCAAACAAAAGTTAAGCATCTACTCTAGTTGACACCACACCATGTTATGGCCATGGTTCATCTCTCCTTGTTCTTTAGTCAAAACTAACAACATCAATGAATAGAGAATAACCTCCTCAATTATTTTTCATAACTTTAGTGGAAATACCTATGTTGTTGTTCATCTTACATGATCTGAATGGGAAGTTGCATCCACCCATGGGAGTTACCCATGGTAACTGACCATGGTATTGTAACTAAAAAGGCTATAAATTTTTGGCGTAACTTTGTAAAACATATATTTGTGCACTAAAATTTAGCTATAATTGTTTTCTTTTATTTTAATGAAGAATTTATTTGGGTGTTTTATTCTTATCTTTGGCCATTCAAGTTTCTCAGATCTTTCACCCTAAGATTTGGATCAGTGGTATCATAGCCAATTTATGACTCCATGGCAAATAGGGTTTGGATGAAATGTGGTCAATCATCAATAGACATCACGGGTGAAGCAAAAAAAAATCATTTGCATATCTTTTGGTGTAGTTTAAATGGGTCATTCTACCTCTATCCTTATTCTAGCAGTGTGTCTAATGGTGGGCACCAAATAATCATCAAAAGATGAAATTCCCTTTAGATGGGATTTTTGAGATTCAATGCTTGACTCTGTTGAGGTTTAGTGTTTAAGATTCTGACATCACTAAAAGGAAAGTCTCCAAGCCACAATAAGCGCATTCGAATCACAAGGCCTTGGACGCTCAAGAGAACACAACACTACAACATTTCTTTCAGAAATACAAGCCATGCAGGTGGACCCTGATCAATAAAATGATCCCTAGATGACCTGGCAAGTTATGTCAACTTTGATGGTGCAACCAAATGTGTCCCCAAGTTTAGCATTTCCCCTTCACTCCGGAAGTGGATGCCACTATAATGAGAGCCTACGTCCAAAACGACAACAAATGGGAAACGATTTCAAGAGCCATTGGAACTCCACTCCTAGAAGGTGTTGGCAAGGTGGGCCATCCTTGTCATGGATAATGAGACCTCCAACGGTGACGATGGGCTTTTAAAGTGGAAGCTCGGTAACGATGTTGATGCCAACCAAGAATTCTCCACCTCTACTATTCCACCAACAATATCTCTATTATGCAGCATTTTCCTTTTGTTCATCGTTTCTTCATCAATTTTTATTGCAGTTGTTCCTTGTACAACCTGAAAAAGAGACTTCATGATAAAAATGAAAATGTCAATGGCACTCGTACTCTGATTTGGCTACGATGAAGTGGTAACATCATTATTATAATTTTTTCACATGAGAACATCATAAGAAGCCTGATTATTAGGTTTCATCCAGCTATATGTCTACTATTCCATCTGACTATATGTTTATTATGCATCCTTTTAATTTTGTTTAGCCTTTCTATTTTCTGTCATTTTCATTCCACCTCTAGTAAATTTCCAATAGCCATTAAATCAAAGTTCAAACCCTACAATCCAATAAAGTATGTCAAACCCTATAATGCAATATAGTACGATAAATATTAGGTTAAATATTGAAACATTGTGAATGGAGGTAATATAATTTACTTTGGTTTATGATTTAGGAA
This sequence comes from Pinus taeda, assembly GCA_000404065.3. Classification (NCBI taxonomy): domain Eukaryota; kingdom Viridiplantae; phylum Streptophyta; class Pinopsida; order Pinales; family Pinaceae; genus Pinus; species Pinus taeda. The sequence goes on from APFE030332620.1 coordinate 23,739, forward strand.
TTACATTTATTTATTTATTTTGCATCTACGCTCAGGTTAAGTTGAGTCTAGCCACGCCAGTGTTGAATGAAAAAACAATCCCTCGTGCCCATTTGTGAGATGAATTATATTAAATCAATTTATTTGTGTTAGCAGTTGAATGAAAAAACGATCCACCTGCATCTACCCACCTGTGAGATAAATTACATTAATTGATTTGTGTTATTCTTTCTGAAAATTAATATACTCCTTTTGTATCAGAGGAAAGATGTTTACATCATAGCCACTGGAAGAATGACATTGACAAGGTAACTTTGGATACTAATGGAGGTGAAGATGAGCCTGTGGAGGAAGTGCGAGCTACAATCAATGCAGATATTAATTTAAAAGTAGAACCGGTAACTGCCAGCAATGTAGGTGGACAAATGGAAGAATCTGAGATGGTTGTTTTTGAACATCAACCTCTCAAGAGAAAGAGATGTCAAGACAATCCACTTTGTGATAGCATAATGATTTCTGTGGAGGAGGGTGATGCATATTCAACTAGGCACCTAGAGTCCACAACTAGAGAGCTTACCTTGGAAGATGCCACTGGTTCCAATGCCAAGGCAACCAGAAGATTTTCTGAGACTTTAGTGAATTCTAGAACATCTCAGCATGATGTTGTTCAGAAATTCGACGGTCCTGTTTGTGATAGCAGAATGATGTCTGTGGAGGGTGGTGATGCATATTCAACTAGACACCCACGGGCTACAACTAGACAATTTACCTCGCAAGAGCCCATTCGTCCAAATGCCAAGGCAGCTAAAAGGTTTCATGGGACTTCAATGAATTCCAGAACATCTCAACATGATACTGATCATGTCAATCAGAGCTTGTGTGCTGAGGGTATGTTGTTTAAAACTTATTTTACATTTCTTTTGGTTCTAAACTGTACTAATAGTATTGGATAACCTGATAAAGCACCATATTGCTTTTTAAAGTTTATAACAAATTTCTAATGTCTCACGTTTAACTATGGTTATAAGGAGGATTATAATGGTTTTTAGGAGTTCTGTCATTTGATTCGTGAATATTGATGAGGAAATAAAAAACAGAACCATGTATAGATAGCGTATATATTCGTGCTTGTTGAAACTATTGTTATCAAGATCATTCTAGAGAGAGTCAAGGAATGATATTAGTTGAACGTACCATGTAAATTCTTATATTATTGTATTTATTTTGGTATTCCCATCTCAATTTTATTAGTAATGGTAGACTTGTTATCTCTTCTTTTAATAATTGTAGACTTATTATCTCTTCTTTATTGACCAATGGTTTTGCAAGCAACATTATAACTTGTCATGGGGATGAGAAAAACAGTATACATGTGGTTAATCAGGCTTTTCTGCAGGTGTGTAACTAACCACCACCACTTTTTCTGGAAGCTTCACACATCTAATATGTTGTTAAAATTTATAGTATATTTGAAATTTCAGGCTGACTTATTGGCCCATGAAATAAAAAGTTGGAAGAAAATACAATGGTATTTTTGACATGTTATTTGAATACCAAAAATTCAAATCAGCTTAAAAGGAAGCTCTCCATTACTATTATTAAATTTATAATCATAAAAAAATAAAGACAAGAAAAATTAAATTTACATATCCTAAAAAATAAAACCATATATATAATAAGGAAAGTTGGTTTAGATAAATTAATAATTTACAATTACAAATAAATTAGAGTATACAAGTTGTATGGTGGTTGAAAAAATATATAATTATAAAAAAGTTATAGTATATAATTTTTATGATTGTTGAAAAAGAAATATAATTATTAAAAAATAAAAACAGAAAATTATAAAAACAGAATATAGAAAATAAAGAGAGTTTATAATATAATTTGATACAATAGAACATATGATTCTTCTTTCTTTCTGTCAATATTTTTTATTTTTATTTCACCTCTAAAGATTTTGATATTGGCAGTTCTCTATAATGCGACTTTTTGAAAGCTTTTCCGGTGGGTTTTTCCAGTCAAAATCCGGCAGCAATTTATTGGAATGGCAAGTTTGATTGCTAGTTTCTGCACAATCAAAGCGTCCCAAGGGTTTTTCAGGGTGCTGAATCCAAATATGCAGTTAAAAAACCAATTTAACTGCAACAAATCAAGATTTAACCTCAATTTCTTCCGCTGGATTCCGTCACCGGAATCTCCAAAAAGTCGCATTATAGACAACTCCTTTGATATTTTACCCACTACCACATGCATTGAATAATATTTAACAAATAAAAACAAAAAAACAAAAAACACAGATAAAGATAAAGATATGTTACTCACTACAATATGCATTAAATTATATTCACTAAATAAATACATTGAAAGTAGCTATCCAAGGCTGAAAGTGAAAAACACCCTAGCTTAATAGCTGAGTGAAAACATTTGAATAATTGTTTACAATACTACTCACCAACTTATTTTCAACCATAACTTTAATTAGTTATTAATTTTTTTTTTTTAAATTCAAAATGAAAAGATCTACATTTAATGGATATATAGTATAGATGATTGTATTGGTGGCGGTGGTGGTTAACTTCAGCTTCAACTCAGACCAATTTTGTCTGTAGACCTAAAAGAAACAAAAATCATAGTATATTATATATATTATATAAATATATATATATATAGTATATATATAATATATATATAAAATTGAAAATGAGGATAAATCTATTATGGTGAAAAAAAAAAAACTCTCACAACATCAAATGCACTTGAACATACCATCTCACACCATTAGTATGCATTACCAACTTAATTTAATGAATTGAGAAGGCTGAAATGTGTACACTTCCACATTTCAACACAATTGATTCTATATTGATCAAAACTATATAGACTTTAGTTTTAACTTAAATTTCTAAGTACTTGTAAAATAATAAGATTAGTATTTTTCATTAGCAAAACTTGAGTTTTGGAAATCAAGAAAATTATGTTAAATTACAATATATTATATTAGTATTTTTACAGTTTTAAATTTTTATTAGATTTTATATAATTAGTATTTGGGATTGTTACAATAATTTAGATATTTACAAAAGTATAAATAATATAAATATAATTTAAAAATTAATATTATAATATAAATATTTATATTTGGAGTTTGTAATATTATTATAATATAAATATGTATATTTATATTTTGTAAATATTTTTTCAATAACTAGAATTTATGGTAATAATATTTATATGGGAAAAAAAAAGACTAAACTTAACCTAGATACTTGTTTTCCAAACAGGTCCACCCAAAGTTCAAGGAGGTCCACGCAGATTGTTGCATGAAATTTGCCAAAAGAACAAATGGCCATCTCCAGTGTTTAAGTGTGCAGAACTAGGCAATTCTCACAAAAGAAGGTGACTAGACATGTTTAAGTATAATGTTTGGTTCATTTAAGATTTTGGAAGTAATATGTTCTAACTTTCATTTTATTTTGCAGTTATGTTTTTAATGTTCACATTCCTCACACAAAATTCCATGAAGTTAGTGGGAAAGAAATGCTTACAAAGAAGATTGCCCATGATGCAGCAGCTTTTATGATGCTTTGTCAATTTCAAGAGAAAGGAATTTTTCCCTTGGATGTAACATCTTCAACCATAATTTTTGAATTTCAAAAACAGTTTCAATGATGCTTTATAAATTTGAACTAGGCACCTGAGAGTCTACAACTAGACAGTTGACCTTGCAAAAGCACATTAGTCCCAATGCCAAGGTAGTTAGAAGTTTTTTTTAGACTTCGGTGAATTCCAAAACATCTCAGCATGACACTAATCATGTCAATCAGAACTGTTGTCCTGACGGTATGTTGTTTAAAGCTTATATTACATTTCTTTTGGTTCTAAATTGTCATAATAGTACTGGATGACCCGATAAAGCACTATATTTCTTTTTAAAGTTTATAACAATTTTCTAATGTCTCATGTTTGACAATTGTTATATGGAAGTTTTTCAAAAACCTCATATGGTACAATGGTTGTCAGGAGTTCCCTCATTTGATTCATGAACATGGACAAAAAGATAAAAAACAGAATTCTATATAGATAATGTATATACTCTTGTTTAGTGAAACTATTGTTATCACGATGGTTTTAGACAGAGTCCATGAATGATGTTAGTTTAATGCACGATGTAGATTCTTGAGTTATTTCCATTTATTTTCATATTCACATCTTTATTTTATTAATAATTACAGATTTATTATCTGCTCTTTGTTGCCCAATTTAGATGGTTTGGCAAGCACCATTATAACTTGTCATGAAGATTAGAAAAGAAATATACTGTGTGGTCAATTAGGATTTTCTCAAAGTGTGTAACTCACCATCACTCTTGTTGGAAGTCTCCCACACCTAATCTGTTTTAAAAACTCATAGTATATTTGAAATTTCATGCTGACTTATTGGTCAATCAAATAAAGGGTTCAAAGAAAACACAATTGTATTTTTGACATGTAATTTGAAAAAGAAATACAATTGCAAGAAAATATACATTAAATTATAAAAACCAATATGCATTAAATTATATTCACTAAAATATGTAGTTATCCAAGGCCGAAAGTGAAAAACATGCTAGATTAAAAGATGAGTGAAAACATTTAAATGATTGTTTACAATGCTACTCACCAACTTTTTTTAACATGCATTACCAACTTAGTGTATCATTAATGTGCATTACCCACTTAAGTTGAAGAATTTAGAATACTGAAATGTGTACATTTCCACATAATTGATTCTATATTGATAAGAATTGTATAGATTTTAGCTTTAGGTTAAATTTGTAAGTACTCATAGAATAATAAGATTAATATTTTTCATTAGCAAAAGTAGGCAATTCTCACAAAAGAAGGCGCCTAGACATGTCTAAGTAAAATATTTGGTTCATTTAAGATTTTAAAAGTAATTTGTTCTGACTTTCTTTTTATTTTGCACTTATGTTTTTACTCTTCACATTTCTTCCACCGAATTTCCAAAGATTTAATTTAAATGAAAGTATGATAAATAAGTTGCCTAGACTTTAATAATAAGTGCTTCTAAATTATGTCCAGGTTTTGTATGCAATGAGTTGTAATTAGTTATCTTTATAAACTAGTTAAATTCAACTCTATATGTTATGCCTTATGTGTAATTATTTACAACCATTGGTATATATCAACTATGCAATCATTATTTTCCTTATTCATGTTTCCTATTTATAGTTTAGCACGTACTTATTGATTGATTTTATGTACATTTTGGTTGGCTATTCTAATTCAATTATACTCTATGATGTTTATTTTTGTATGAAATTCTCCTAATGCAATTGATGTTTGTAAGATATGTACAAAGTGAAATTTATTCACTTGGTAATTCCAAAGTCAAAAAATTCCAATTCTATAATTATAATTTATTTATTTTATTTTTTTTTATTTCTTTTTCTTTTGAATTTAGATCAAAGATTGAAAATGTTTTATTTTTCCATTTAATTTTTACCAATTTAATTTAGTATATAAACATGAAATCAAATTTGTTTTACAGCTATGCTTTTACTATTCATATACTTTGAATAGGATTTGAAAAGTTAGTGGAAAAGAAATGCCTACAAAGAACTTTGCCCATATTGAACAATTTTAATGATGCTTTGTGAATTTCAAAAAGGAATTATAGGACCTGAATCTTATGAAATGGCTTAAGATTTAATTTAAATGAGAGTATGATAAACTGGTTGTCCAATATCACAATTGTAGATGATAAGTGTTTCAAGTTTATTTCCTTGTTTTTGTTTTGTTTTGAATGCCTTGCAATGAATTATTTTTATAACCTAGTTAAATCCAAGTCTATTTCTTGTGCCTTGTTTGTGATGATTTGCAACCATTGTTATATATCTTATATCTTATGTGTAGTGAATGTTTTTTATTTATTCTTGTTTATTTTCTGATTTTATATACATTTTGATTAGGTATTCTATTGTTACCATGTTTTATGATGTTGACTTTTATATGGATGGTCCTAATGCACCAATATATAAATATGTATTTATATGATATGCACATAATGAAAATTCATTCATTAAGTAACCCCAAATTCAAAAAAAAAAGTTTCATAGTTATGTGTGTGTGTGAGAGAGAGAGAGAGAGAATTTAGTTTGAGATTTAAAATGTTCAATTTTGTGTATTTAATTTTTGTCAACTTAATTTAACATATAAATATAACTATTTTCTTATTAAATATCCACAATTTTTTAATTTATAAGATATATTCTCACTGCATATAGATACTATTGGCTCCTACTTTTATCTTCTTCCTACTATATTTGAACAGTCATGAAATTTAACAAAAAATCATTCTTTCATCATAGATAGAATTTGTTACAAGTATTCATCAAATTTATGTCGTTTTCATCACAAATGGAATTTTCTATAACATTCATATGTATGCTCCCATGGCTTTTATTCCTCACTATTAGCTGAGACTCTCAATTATTCCCCGTGACATTTGGCCTCAGATATAATGAAGACTAAATCCCACAAAAATTAAAATTTAAATCTCATACTTTTCTATCCTATCTTGTTATAGAAATTTCAAATTGCATAAATTCTTAGAACCTAAATTTCAATCTCACTACTTTCAAACTCACATCCTCATTTCAAGATTTTTTTGCAACTAAATTAACTTATAAAATATATAATTTTGTTTTGAAATTTCTCATAGCTATATATGAGATACTATAGACTAAAATTTAGTTTTTTTTTATAGGAGTACTATATTAGTTTATTTTTCAAAATATATCCATGTTAATTCAACTCCTAAAAAATGGAAATAAATTTCAAATAATTTTTGTAAGAGTATTTTGTTCTTATCTACAATTAATATTTCAAAAATTTCAATGTTTATATATATATATATATATATATATATATATATATATATATGAAATTCATTATAGAAGTGTTTTGATTTTATATTGACATCTTTATATATGGATGTAATTCAAGAAATGAATTTGTTGTCCCTCCATCCATGATATCTAGTGTTATAACTAGGCCACTAGGAGGAAGAGACATTTCATTATTTCGAGATAATTTTGTTCCATCACTGAGAAAAGATAGCCATGAGTGATAAGAGGTATCGAACACAAAGTGTATATGTGCATTGTAGCATCCCATGGACCACAGGATGTAAAAGACTCTATAAGAGTCTATATTGTAATTGTAGTTAAGAGTTGACTTAGTCAAAATTAACTACTAGTAGGCTACCGAGTTTTGTTATAACCGAGCCACTTGGAGGAAGAAGAATTCCATTCTTCCGAGAGCATTTTTTTCCATAGCTGAGGAGAGATAACCAGGAGAAATATGAGGTAGAGCCCACAAAGAGGATTTGTGCATTGTAGCAACCCACAAGCCACATGCATTACTTCATTGTACCTACAACCATCTTTCTAGGCAGAGAAAGAGAGTGAAGCAACCTCACCTTCCAACTGGGTTTTCTCTCAAAAGGGTTTCCCAAAGAGCATAAATTGTGTCTTATGTGTGTGTGTAAGATTATTTTATCATTCTCTACCTTTCTGCATGATTTCCATTCACATGCGTTCACTAATTATAGTTAAATCTATAGATCTTAAAATTTAATAAAATTATAATAGTGTAGAATATCATATTTTTAATATAATATTATCATATATGTTGTGACGAACTATTGAGTGGAATATCCATTATAGTTTATGGATAATCAATTTATTAATTTCTAACACAATTTATTATTTAAAAAAATAAATCAGGTTTTGAAATTTCAGAGTGTTTTTTAGAAAATTTGCAAACTAGTGCCATGGATCTATTTTGAAAGAAAAAAAATAATGGCCAACTGAATCAAAGATAGCTACGATCGCTACGATAGCTATGATCACCCAAGCTAGTTTGTTTCCATTCTGCATGTAAATAATTTTCAATATTTGTTATTAATGAATTGAAGTTTAGTTTTCATTGTAGCTTTATGTTTTTGTTTAAATTTGTATTTCATTTTGTTCTTTCATAAACCTATATTAGAGGTCCCATAAGTTTCATGCAACCAATACATGACCAAAATAGTGTATATTTTTAAACTGTGATTCTACAAAAGCTTTTGGAACAACAATCTGATCCCATGCCACTAAATTCCATTCGCTGTTATGCTTCATGCCAAAACAAAGAAAATGAAAAATCAACTTGTGAATATTTTTTTAAATACCTTTGGGCACCCATGTAATTGGGGTCTAATAAACAATCATACTTACAAGAACTGATTTAACCAAGACTAGGCGCTCACCTCTTAACAAAAGCCTATTGGTCCAAATAGAGATCTGACCTTCCACCGTCTTAATCATCCACAACCAATCATTGAAATGGTAATCATTTGTTTTAAGTAAAAAGACATAGATGTTTTATGCCATCTTCAATCAATTTTAATTGGAAATGGAAGTGTTAATGAGTATCATCCATTATTCTTTAAGACAAACATAAAAAAGAAATAGTAGACTTCGGGTTACTAACCATCATGTGAGTAAGAAGGGAGAATTGTTCTAAAATTTCTGATATTTCTCGAAGGAAACATACTTCTTTGAGAACGAAAATAAAAACACCTTCATCAAAAAATAGATGTGAAATGGATACATTATGTGATATATTAATGCCTTCCAACCTTCCCTTTATTTTATGGCATCTCAAACGATCTTGTTAAATGCATCCACTACGAGAGGAAAGAAAGGGGGAGATAAAGGAAACCCATGACACGTGCCACAATAAGGATTGAAAAAATCCAGTGGATAACCATTGATAAGCACAATGTAATTAGAAGAAGTAATACACCCCATAATCTAGTTTACAATAGCACGATTTAAGCTAACACAGATGAGAACCAGTATTAAGAAGGTCTAATCCACATGAATATAGAATTTATATAGATTGATTTTAATAACAACAATAGGAATGTTTTTTGTTTTTATAGAATGGCGTGCTTCATAAGCTATAAAAACAACCTTGTGTATTTAACGATTTTGTAAAAGATGAATTGTTACTTTATAATGACTTGGCTCTTATCAAATTTCCAAAGATTTAATTTAAATGAAAGTATGATAAATTAGTTGCCTATGCTTTAATAATAAGTGCTTCTAGTTTATGTCCAAGTTTTGTATGCAATGAGTTGTAATTAGTTATCTTTATAATCTAGTTAAATTCAACTCTATATGTTATGCCTTATGTGTAATTATTTACAACCCTTGGTATATATCAACTATGCAATTATTATTTTCCTTCGATGAATTCAAATAACAAGGCACAAATAATTTGATGAATACAAAACGTTAATTTTGTCTTCCATATCCTTCAACGTATCTCTAATGAGTTTATTAACCATTGAAATCTTTTTTTTAAGAAAAGCAATACACACACATTATATCATGGTGATCAATACTTTATAAACTAGGATAAATTCTACCGTAGCCATACAAATTAAATGGATAGTAAATTCCTATAGCCATCAATCAATAATCAACATCAAAACACTTACAACTTGACACATCTCACATTGCTAAAATTTTAAAAATCACAAACACTAATTAAATTATAGCTTTATTTTTAATTTTGTTGTTTTTCTTGTTGATAAAAAATCTTTCATTAGAAATTTAAAATAGAATAGCATACAAAATCGGTCTCAATAGTCCTCGCACTCTAATTACGACCACAAATTTTGAGATTGAGGACTAGAGGATACCAAAATGGGCACTTCACATACATTATTTTCGTAAGGCATTGAAATTGTAGCATACTAGGAATAACAAAAAGGGAGACTAAAATTGACAACAACATATCAAGGAGGGTGGCAGGGGGGAATTTCATGGGGAGATGCGAAGTAACCAACATGATCATGAATGTGGAAATGTTCCACTCGTGCTTCCAAGCTGCAATGATGATCATTGGTGTGACGATGACTACGATGGAGACTATCTAGTTGAGCCATAATTTCATTTTGATTGTATTGAATATTAGTAAGATAGGTCGATATTTCATTTTGATCATCATACTAGTGTTCCTTGAATATGTACAAATAAATTTGGATGTGTCGTAGCTGCTCAATAATGAATTCCATAGAAGCATAGGCCTCCAAGTAGCCTAGAGAGAGAGCAAGAGAAGTAGCTTATGCACCCTCTATTTCATCGCTAGTTGAGTTGGTGAAGGATGATTTTTGTCCAGGCTCGGGGTGCCATCCTGGGCATCCTGGCCCCTCCCTCAATGGGGTTGGCCCCGTTGCTTGGGCATACCGAAATTGAGAGAGGCTAACAGTTGGCTAAGGGTGAAGACCAAGAAGAATCTATTCATGTACCTACAAGAAACAATATGAAACCAGATACCATAGAATCCTTTCCCCATTTGAAAAGATATCAAAAGACTAACACAATGTGTAATGGAACAAGAAAGGCAAGACAACTATGTGAGAGGGCTAGATGGGACATGCCCCACCAACGACCCAAGGAATTTACTAGAATAGAAAATACAACCCCAGTTGAGAGGAGGAGTAATTTTAGTGCCTTGGACCTAGAACAGACTCTCAGACTCCCTACGAAACTTACCAGAGGACCAGGTATCACCTTCACACCATTGTAGAGTAGGAGGAGGTATGAACATTGAGGCCAAAACACAGGCTACACCAACATACAAATACAAAACCTTGCAACAAAGTAAGAATGCAAAGGATGTGAGAGACAGAGAGACCATACCCCACACACCTGAGGAGGAACCCAAAGTTTCCAAAGATGTGAGGATTACCTAAGACCTGAAATGATGTGGAGATTATGTCAGACACCATCTACTCAGGTTCAAGGATCCTATGGGTAGACTAGTAGACAAAACCCAACCCAAACCAAAATACCATAGTTGCCCAAGGTGCTCCTTAGCCAAGGTCGAAACTCTAGAGAACCACCATGGCACTAGTCTCGAACACATCCAAACTCCTCACGACCTGAATTTATTGCACAAGCTTCCAAACTCGAGCAAAACACTCTCCAAACATCAAATTGAACAACTGATTGCATGGAATAAATCATCGCATGAGGGAATTGATTGCAAGGATGACACATTAAGGAAGAGTTAATACCCACGTGGCAAAGGAGCAGGCCCCAATGGCCACAGTAATTTTCATCATAAGATTACTCTTAAGCAACAGAAAGAATGAAGATCAAACCTTATTTCATATACATACCATAGATCTTCTAACCATCATGGACTATTCTGTTAAAGGAATTATACCATCTTATTATATGGATTAAATAACATGAATATCGAGCTTCATGATTTCAGACTCAGAACCAAAATCATTTGCCAGGTATATGTTGGACACAGATTGTCATTGATGTCAATATGGCAATATTCAAGGAAGGAGACAGAGCCAAAGAAGAGGAGCACACAGAACCATCAGAGCCAAAAGGAGCCAAGAGGAGCAGAGGTGGTTAAGCATTGTATGAAGTTGCTGGTGAACACTGGTGAAGGCTGCTGCAGCTGTTGAACATTGTTGAAACACTTGGAGAAAAGTTTCTGAAACACCAATTTCTCCATTACTGAAACAACAACCTTTTCTGCAGTTGTTGAACACTTGTGAAAAATTTGCAAAAACACTAATTTTGGTGTTGTTGAAACGCCAATTTCAGCGTTGCTGAAACACCAATTTCTCTATGACGACATTATATTTTCAGCACATCAATCGAAGGGAAACATGAGGAAGCTAAAGCGAATGGAGGAGGGAAGCCAGAAGGTCGAGCGAGTGTTGAGGAAGCCAAAGCTCAAGCGATCGAGGAGGAAGCCAAAGAGCCATTGAGTAAGCAAAAACGAATGGACAAAGGCATGAGAATGTATAAAATAGTAAAAACAGAGAATTGTTGTTGCTGTTGATGTGGTGAAGAACTAGAGTGTGAGGTAGTAGAAGCAGTAGAGGCTATAGAGGCAGTAGAAGAAGCAGAGGCAGGATAGCAGGAGTGAGACAACCTCAGTTGAATAGTGTGCAGCAGCATACTTGTTTATACCGAGGTTGGGTTGGAGCCCAAGAGGTTGGAGCCTCAGAACTGAACTGGACTAAAGTCATTGGGGCTAGGTGCTCTTAAGTGCAGAACCACTGCAAAACAGAGTTGGTTCTCGGGAGGTTGGAGCCTCACTGAAGTCCAAGTTGGAGCTTGACAATTATTCACAATCAGATTTATACTTATATTGTATTTATTTCATTGCACTGTCTTGAGTTTTAGTAAAAGCATTAATTTCAGCTGTTGATTTATGTGTTCTATGTATAGATACACATGTCTATATATGTTGTTGGCAATCACTAGAACAATTTAAAAATAAATAAATAAAGAATAAGAAATACTGATTCACCCCCCTCTCAGTATTTCCAACTGTATAGTTACCATTTTCTAATTCCTTAGGCATGGTCAAAGGAATACTAATATGAACATCAAACCACAACGGATGCAATCATTTCAGAAGAAAACATTAACACAAGTAATCTATTTATGAATAATTGTCACATGCCAATTTCTACCATGAATGGGTCCTAGAATTGTTACCCACTAGACATGCTTCTACAGTTAGCTTCACACTAGAATGCAACCTACATAATAAATCCGTCATTCCATAATAAAGAAAAATTCAACCATCATTATATCTTAAATAACTGATTTTAATCTCATAACATGTAAGGATTAACACAAAACACATACCATGCAAGTGAATCTCATGAGATTAGATGGAAGAATCATTAAATGTATTAAGGCATAAGCATATTCTATTCATCAAACATTCTCATGGCGAAGAAAACTTAAGAACTCTTCTCATAAACAAACTGGAGCTATAACATAGGGAGAGTAAGAATCATCATACAACCATTTCACACATCTGACACCAACTAAAACCTCACTTGGAAGGAGGAGCACCACCACCGAGTCATGAATCACCTCTGATTCCCCCCGAGCCGAAGATCTTGCAGGGGATAAATTTATCTTCAATTGATCAGTGCACTAGGTATTTAATAGCGTCTTTCATAATTTAGTTGTCATTAGCAGTGTCCTGCTTTTATAGAGATTTCAATTTGCCTAGTTCTCTTTTGGAAAAAACTCGTCTTTATCTCCCACGAAGCTTTTCCTCATAAAATCTTGCCTTTATCTCCCGCAAAGATTTTATGTCCAATGGATCTTTAATCCATCCAAGCTTATCTAGAATCACATCTAGAAGCTTTATCATGAAAGATTCATCTCTATCCCATTCCTCATGGGATTTGGCAAGAATCTCCTCTCTTGGTGCTCCACCCTTCAAGGGATTTATTTTATTAACTTATTTAATAACACATTTTCTTTTCATATTACATATCACCTAGCTCTCCTCAGCTTAGGTTTACAAACATTTAACAAACAAGTGAGGATATCACACCTAGCTTTAACTTAGCTTATGCTTAAAATAATTTAATACACAAGGAAGGGGTATTACAAAATTAAAAAAGAAAAATAAAGTAAAGTAACTCAAATAAAAATTTTAATTAAAAAAAAACAAACAGATAAATTAGGATGGAGTTTTATCTCAATTCACAAAAACTAGGGTGTCTAACTAACAATCAAAATGATTTTTTCCAGAATTCAAGGATAAAAATTTAGGTGAATTATTTTTTTTCCAAAATTCAAGGATAGATTTTTGGGTCAGTTTATTTATTAGTTAAATTAGCCTATATCCATCTTAACTTCGAAGCGCCCAGAGGATTGGTAGATCAAGAGTTAGGATGGCTCTAGGCTAATTTAATTTTCCCCTTTAAATAGGCTATATTCCACATGATTACCATGGTTTCTGAATACCATGAGCCATTTTTATGTTTATTTTATTTTTTTATGTAATTTGACTTAGTCAAAATGTTAAACATTATGTTACAATATTTCTATCATATTAAGCTTAATTACCCTAAAAGAATCCATTGAAAATATTAAATTAATTGAATTATTAAATCACTGTATCTAGTTACTAATTTTGTAGTGCTCTTATTAATTTATTTGTCCACTCGTTAATTTGTTATAAAAATAAACAAACTGGGCCCCTTTTCATTAAAGAAACAATTCTAATCTAATGTTATTTTTTTAAAATATAATAATTTTTAAATAATTAAAAGAAAACATCAATTTAAAAAACAAAAACAAAAAACTTAAATTTCACATTGAACCAAAATTATTTATTAAAAACAATTAAATTCTTAATATTAAATATCCACTAATTAACTTTAGTCCACTTATTAACAGGTATAAAAAGAAATTAACAAATAAAAATATTGAATCTCTTTTAATATAATATTTTTTGTAAGTGGAGATTTAGACCATTATTTATATTGTATTTTCAAAATTTCGAGGGAACAATCTCAAAGTAATATTGTCCGACTTTTGCGGTAGACACTTTACACACTTTACCCATTATTAGGGGCCTGAATTTCATGTCCGATTTTTGGGGTGGACACTTTACCCACTTTACCTATTCCACTTATTAAGTTTTATAAAAATAAAATAATAAATAAATATATTCAATTTCTTTTAATATAATTATTTTTGTAATTGGAGATTTCCATAGTTATTTATATTGTTAAGTCCGTTGAGTAAAGTGTCTATCGGAAAAATTGGACAGGAAATTTTTAACAAAACCTTTCAAAATTTAAAAAAATATAATTTCGCTTTATTGAATAAAAATTAAATGAACATTTTCATACCTAATATAACCCTATAAGGTGCCCACGGGGCTTTGGATTGATGGTGAATGGGTGCGCTGTTAAGGCACTCCTTGCGATAGGTTCAAATCCCCCTTGGGTACTTAGGTTAGTCTTAACGTAGAAAAAAAAAATATAACACTATAAGATGAGTTAATACACTTCAAAAACTTAAAAAAACAAAAAACAAAAAACAAAAAAATAACCTTATCAATATGATAATAAATAAATTTAATTAATAAATTAAAACACAAAAAAAATATATTAAAAATAAATATAATGAGTTAATATACTTCCAAAAAAACTATCAATAAGATAATAAATAAATTTAATAATAAATATTAAAGCACCAAAAAGATATATTAAATATAACAACTAGCTTACTAACCTTCCATCTTCTTCCCGCTTCGTGTTGGTAAAGTTTCACCCAATTTAAATCTGTACCTCTCCTCACCACCGTGATCACACCATTCCTATAAATATGTGCCAGTGAGGGTCTGTTGTAGAATTGAATTTTTAACTTTCTCTATCGTCGTATCGTTCTAGTGAGAGTCTATTGCAGAATTTTTAAATTTTTATGGTGCTATCGTTCTAGTGAGAGTCTGTTGCAGAATTTTTAACGGTTGAAGATCTTGCAAGCGAGAGCATTTTGGGTGTTAAAGGAGTCCCCGTGTTTCGCTCGAAGATGGAGAACGCTGTAAATTTTCTTTTTGAAATTTCTCATAACTATATACTAAAATTTCGTTTTTTTATAGGAGTACTATATTAGTTTATTTTGCAAAATATATCCATGTTAATTCAACTCCTAAAAAATGGAAATAAATTTCAAATAATTTTTGTAAGAGTATTTTGTTCTTATCTACAATTAATATTTCAAAAATTTCAATGTTTATGTACATATCTATATCTATATATATATGAAATTCATTATAGAAGTGTTTTGATCTTATATTGACATCTTTCTATATGGATGTAATTCAAGAAATGTATTTGTTGTCCCTCCATCCATGATATCTATTATATTAGATGATGTATACTCATTTTTCATAATGAAACAATACAAATGGTTAAAATGATTCTTACAAAAGGGATTGTTATATAACATCACATATCATGCACAAGAATTGAAGTAGAGCCTATAAATATTGAAATAATCCTAAAGTTTCCAATTCCATCAACACATAAAGTACATATTTTTTAGGGCGTATAGGTTCTATTTCATGCTATTATACACACAAATATTTTCCAATGACATAAGAAGCATGTTAATTGGATTATGTATGCAAACCTTATTCCACTCAGTTCACCTTCATGTTTTCACACCTACAGATCGAGACGATGTAGCGCGAAGCCCCATTATTCATAGAAAAGTGGCTAGCCACATGATTATGATGTAAAAGAATCTAGAAGAGTTTATCTTGTAACTCTAGTTAAGAGTTAATTTACTCAATGTGAACCACTAGTGGGCTATTGGGCTGTGTTATAACTAGGCCGCTAGGAGGAAGAGACATTTCATTCTTTCGAGATAATTTTGTTCCATCACTGAGAAAAGATAGCCATGAGTGATAAGAGGTATAGAACACAAAGTGTATATGTGCATTGTATCATCCCATGGGCAACAGGATGTAAAAGACTCTATAAGAGTCTATATTGTAACTGTAGTTAAGAGTTGACATAGTCAAAATTAACTACTAGTAGGCTACCAAGCTGTGTTATAAGCGAGCCACCAGGAGGAAGAAGAATTCCATTCTTCTGAGAGCATTTTTTCCATAGCTGAGTAAAGATAACCAGGAGAAATAGGAGGTAGATCCCACAAAGAGGATTTGTGCATTTTAGCAAACCACAAGCCACATGCATTACTTCATTGTACCTACAACCATATTTCTAGGCAGAGGAAGAGAGTGAAGCAACTTCACCTTCCAACTGGGTTTTCTCTCAAATGGGTTTCCCAAAGAGCATAAATTGTGTCTTATGTGTGTGTGTAAGATTATTTTTTCATTCCCTACCTTTTTGCATGATTTCCATTCGCATGCGTTCACTAATTATAGTTAAATATATAGATCTTAAAGTTTAATAAAATTATAATAGTGTAGAATATCATATTTTAATATAATATATCAGATATGTTGTGACAAACTATTGAGTGGAATATCCATGAATTTTATGGATAATCAATTTCTCTTAATTTCTAACACAATTTATTATTTTCAAAAAAAAAATCGGGTTTTGAAATTTCAGAGTGTTTTTTAGAAAATTTTCAAACTAGTGCCATGGATCTATTTTGAAAGAAAAAGAATAATCGCCAACGGAATCAAAGATATCTATGATCGCTACGATAGCTACGATCGCCCAAGCTAGTTTGTTTCCATTCTGCATGTAAATAATTTTTAATATTTGTTATTAATGAATTGAAGTTTAGTTTTCATTGTAGCTTTATGTTTTTGTTTAAATTTGTATTTCATTTTGTTCTTTCATAAACCTATATTAGAGGCCCCATAAGTTTCATGCAACCAATACATGACCAAAATAGTGTATATTTTTAAATTGTGATTCTACAAAAGATTTTGGAGCAACAATCTGATCTGATGCCACTAAATTCTATCTGTTGTTATGCTTCATTCCAAAACAAAGAAAATGAAAAATCCACTTGTGAATATTTTTTTAAATACCTTTGGGCACCCATGTAATTGAGGTCTAATAAGCAATCATACTTACAAGAACTGATTTAACCAAGACTATGTGCCCACCTATTAACAAAAGCCTATTGGTCCAAATAGAGATCCGACCTTCCACCATCTTAATCATCCACAACCAATCATTGAAATGGTAATCATTTGGTTTAAGTAAAAAAACATAGATGTTTTATGCCATCTTCAATCAATTTTAATTGGAAATGGAAGTGTTAATGACTATCATCCATTATTCTTTAAGAAAAACATAAAAAAGAAATAGTAGACTTCAGGTTACTAACCATCATGCGAGTAAGAAGGGAGAATTGTTCTAAAATTTCTGATATTTCTCAAAGGAAACATACTTCTATGAGAATGAAAATAAAAACACCTTCATCAAACAATAGATGTGAAATGGATACATTATGTGATATATTAATGCCTTCCAACCTTCCCTTTTTCTTATGGCATCTCAAACGAGCTTGTTAAATGCATCTACTACGAGAGGAAAGAAAGGGGGAGATAAAGGAAACCCATGACACGTGCCACAATAAGGATTGAAAAAATCCAATGGATGACCATTGATAGGCACAATGTAATCAAAAGAAGTAATACACCCCATAATCTAGTTTACAATAGCACGATTTAAGCGAACACGGATGAGAACCAGTATTAAGAAGGTCTAATCCACATGACTATAGGCTTTATATAGATTGATTTTAATAACAGAAATAGGAATATTTTTTGTTTTGATAGAATGGAGTGCTTCGTAAGCTAGAAAAACAACCTTGTGTATTTAACAATTTTGTAAAAGATGAATTGTTACTTTATAATGATCACACTTAGAATAGGCTTCAGTCTAGTTGCAATGATTTTGGATATCAACTTATAAGCCACATTGCAACAAGAGATAGGGTAGAAATCATCGAAAACATACGCCTCCTACATCATAGGAATTAGGGCAATAAACTAAGAATTAATGGCACCGAATACCAAGCTTGACATCTTAGATTCTCTAAATAACCTCTAATACATCCTCTTTGATCAAATAAAAAAAAAGCACAAAGAATTCCATTGTCATATGATTCAAATTGAGACTTTTCTCCTTTTGCATGGATAAAAGGGTTATTTGAACTTCCCCTTCAATAACTTCTTGCAAAAGTGAAGCATTCATCTCCTTGGAGATGAAAGGAGGAAATATAGATAACAAACCTAGCAGCTCTAAAATAGGGCATCCTCTAGGGTGAGTGAAAAGCGATTTAAAGAATTAAACACCAAGTTGAGAAATATCCTAAAGCGATGAGAAAGAATCCCCCTCAATTTCTTTCATATAGCATATAGTTTTCACATTCCAATGATGGTTGGCATAATTGTGGAAAAAAATAGTATTATTGGCATAATTGTGGAAAAAAATAGTATTATTTTCTCCTTATGAGATATAGATAAGATGCCTCTTTAATCTCTAGGTTTCATCTTCTTTGTCAATGATATATATATTTTTGTGTTCAAGGGAATATAATGCTTCGATGAATTCAAATAACAAGGCACAAATAACTTGATGAATACAAAACATTAATTTTGTCTTCCATCTCCTTCAACGTATCTCTAATGAGTTTATTAACCATTGAAATCATTTTTTTTAGAAAAACAATACAGACTCATTATATCATGGTGATCAATACTTTATAAACCGGGATAAATGCTACCGTAGCCATACAAATTAAATGGATAGTAAATTCCTATAGCCATCAATCAATAATCAACATCAAAACACTTACAACTTGACACATCTCACATTGCTAAAATTTTAAAATTCACAAACACTAATTAAATTATAGCTTTATTTTTAATTTTGTTGTTTTTCTTGTTGATAAAAAATATTTCATTACAAATTTAAAATAGAATAGCATACAAAATCGGTCTCAGTAGTCCTCGCACTCTAATTACGACCACAAATTTTGAGATTGGGGACTAGAGGATACCAAAATGGACACTTCACATATATTATTTTCGTAAGGCATTGAAACTGTAGCATACTAGGAATAACAAAAAGGGAGACCAAAATTGACAACAACATATCAAGGAGGGGTGTAAGGGGGAAGTATATGGGGAGATGCGAAGTAACCAACATGATAATGAATGTGGAAATGTTCCACTCATGCTTCCAAGCTGCAATGATGATCATTGGTGCGACGATGACTACAATGGAGACTATCTAGTTGAGCCATAATTTCATTTTGATTGTAATGAATATTTAGTAAGATAGGTCGATATTTCATTTTGACCATCATACTAGTGTTCCTTGAATATGTCCAAATCAATTTGGATGTGTCGTAGCTGCTCAACAATGGATTCCATAGAAGTAGAGGCCTCCAAGTAGCCTAGAGAGAGAGCAAGAGAGGTAGCTTATGCACCCTCTATTTCGTGGCTAGTTGAGTTGGTGAAGGATGATTTGTGTCTAGGCTCGGGGTGCCATCGTGGGCATCCTGGCCCCTCCCTCAATGGGGCTGGCCCCGTTGCTTGGGCATGCTGAAATTGAGAGAGGCTAACAGTTGGCTAAGGGTGAAGACCAAGAAGAATCTGTTCATGTACCTACAAGAAACAATATAAAACCAGATACCACAGAATCCTTTCCCCAATTGAAAAGATACCAAAAGACTAACACAATGTGTAATGGAACAAGAAAGGAAAGACAACGAAGTGAGAGGGCTAGATGGGACATGCCCCACCAATGACCCAAGGAATTTACTAGAATAGAAAATACAACCCCATTTGAGAAGAGGAGTAATTTTAGTGCCTTGGACCTAGAACAGACTCTCAGACTCCCTACCAAACTTACCAGAGGTCCATGTATTGCCTTCACGCCATTGTAGAGTAGGAGGAGGTATGAACATTGAGGCCACAACACAGGGTATGCCAACATACAAATACAAAACCTTGCAACAAAGTAAGAATGCAAAGGATGTGAGAGACAGAGAGACCTTACCCAACACACCTGAGGAGGAACCCAAAGTTTCCAAAGATGTGAGGATGACCTAAGACCTGAAATGATGTGGAGACCATGTCAGACACCATTTGCTCAGGTTCTAGGATCCTAGGGGTAGACTAGTAGACAAAACCCAACCCAAACCAAAAAACCATAGTTGCCGAAGGTTCTCCTTAGCCAAGGTTGAAACTCCAGAGAGCCACCATGGCACTAGTCTCGAACACCTCCAAACTCCTCACGACCTAAATTTATTGCACAAGCTTCCAAACTCGAGCAAAACACTCTCCAAACATCAAATTGAACAACTGATTGCATGGAATAAATCATCACATGAGGGAATTGATTGCAGGGATGACACATTAAGGAAGAGTTAATACCCACGTGGTGAAGGAGAAGGTCCCAATGGCCACAGTAATTTTCATCATAAGATTACTCTTAAGGAATAGAAAGAATGAAGATCGAACCTTATTTCATATACATACCATAGATCTTCTGACCATCATGGACTATTCCATTAAAGGAATTATACCATCTTATTATATGGATTAAATAACATGAATATCGAGATTCATGATTTCAGACTCAGAACCAAAATCATTTGCGAGGTATATGTTGGACACAGATTGTCATTGATGTCAATATGTTAATATTCAAGGAAGGAGACAGTGCCAAAGAAGAGGAGGACACAGAGCCATCGGAGCCAAAAGGAGCCAAGAGGAGCAGAGGTGGTTAAGCGTTGTATGAAGTTGTTGGTGAATGCTAGTGAAGGCTGTTGCAGCTATTAAACATTGTTGAAACACTTGGAGAAAAGTTTCTAAAACACCAATTTCTCCATTGTTGAAACACCAACCTTTTCTTTAGTTGTTGAACACTTGTGAAAAATTTGCAAAAACACCAATTTCAGTGTTGCTGAAACACCAATTTCGGCATTGCTAAAACACGAATTTCTCTGTGACAACATTATATTTTCAGCACATCAATCGAAGGTAAACATGAGGAAGCTAAAGCGAATGGAGGAGGGAAGCCAAAAGGTCGAGTGAGTGTTGAGGAAGCCAAAGCTCAAGCGAGTGAGGAGGAAGCCAAAGAGCCATTGAGTAAGTTGAAACGAATGGAAAAAGGTATGAGAATGTATAAAACAGTAAAAACAGAGAACTGTTGTTGTTGTTGGTGTGGTGAAGAACTAGAGTGTGAGGTAGTAGAAGCAGCAGAGGTTGTAGAGGTAGTAGAAGTAGCAGAGGTAGGAGAGCAGGAGTTAGACAACCTCAGCTGAATAGTGTGTAGCAACATACCTATTTATACCAAGGTTGGGTTGGAGCCCAAGAGGTTGGAGCCTCAGAACTGAACTGGACTGAAGTCATTGGGGGTAGGTGCTCCTAAGTGCAGAACCACTGCAAAACAGAGTTGGTTCTCTGGAGGTTGGAGCTTCACTGAAGTCCAAGTTGGAGGTTTGAAATTATTCACAGTCAGATTAATACTTATATTATATTTATTTCATTGCACTGTCTTGAGTTTTAATAAAAGCATTAATTTCAGCTGTTGATTTCTGTGTTCTATGTATACATACACATACCTATATATGTTGTTGGAAATCACTAGAACAATTTAAAAATAAATAAATAAATAATAAGAAATGTTGATTCACCCACCTCTCAGTATTTCCAATAGTGTAGTTACCATTTTCCAATTCCTTAGGCATGGTCAAAGGAATACTGGTATGAACATCAAACCACAACGGATGCAATCATTTCATAAGAAAATATTAACACAAGTAATCTATTTATGAATAATTGTCAATGCCAATTTCTATCATGAATGGGTCCTAGAATTGTTACCCACTAGACATGCTTCTACAGTTAGCTTCACACTAGAATGCAACCTACATAATAAATATGTCATTCCGTAATAGAGATAAATTAAACCATCATTATATCTTAAATAACTGATTTTAATCTCTTAACATGTAAGGATTAACACAAAACACATACCATGCAAGTGAATCTCATGAGATTAGAGGGAAGCATCATTAAATCTATTAAGGCATAAGCATATACTATTCATCAAGCATTCTCATGGCGAAGAAAACTTAAGAACTCTTCTCATAAACAAACTGGAGCTATAACATAGGGAGAGTAAGAATCATCATACAACCATTTCACACATATGACACCAACTAAAACCTCACTTGGAAGGAGGAGCACCACCACCGAGTCATGAATCACCTCTGATTCCCCCCGAGTTGAATATCTCGGCAAGGATAAATTTATCTTCAATTGCTCAGTGCACTGGGTATTTAATAGCGTATTTCATAATTTAGTTGTCATTAGCGGTGTCCTGCTTTTATAGAGTTTTCCATTTTCTTCATTCTCTTTTGGAAAAACTCGTCTTTATCTCCCATGAAGCTTTTCCTCATAAAATCTTACCTTTATCTCCTGCAAAGATTTTATGTCCGATTGATCTTTAATCCATCCAAGCTTATCTAGAATCACATCTAGAAGCTTTATCATGAAAGAGTCATCTCTATCCCATTCCTCATGGGATTTGGCAAGAATCTCTTCTCTCTTGGTGCTCCACCCTTCAAGCGATTTATTTTATTAATTTATTTAATAACACATTTTCTTTTCATATTACATATCACCTAGTTGTCCCCATCTTAGGTTTACAAACATTTAACACAGAAGTGAAGATATCACACCTAGCTTTAACTTACCTTAGGCTTAAAATAATTTAATACACAAGGGAGGGGTATTACAAAATTAAAAAAGAAAAATATAGTAAAGTAAATCAAATAAAAAGTTTAATTAAAAAAAAAACAAATAAATTAGAATGGAGCTTTATCTCAATTCACAAACACTATATATATATATATATATATTCAAATTATAATTATATTTTTAATAATATTAATTAATTCATATATAAGCATTTTATAATGTATAACTTCAAAATTAAAAGCAATACTCTCTATCTTATTTTCTTTATAGAAGTGGGCCTTTCCTCTATCGAGAGTTTAGCTATGACTAGGCTTTTGTTGTAAAAGCACAAACTTAATAATATAGGAGACCATAGACTTCCTAAGCTAGCTTTAAATTCCAACCAAAGCTACCTAAGGCTCAAACGAGGTTGGTATAAAGACACCAGGTCATGGTTAAACCATTGGAAGATCAACGAGAATGTTGCATTGCAAAACATTAATAACATTAAAATATTGTACTTCTAAGTTCAAAGAAAAAATGTGGTGTGAGAAAGATTTAGTAGCTAAAAGAAAATTAATATATTATAAGGAGGTCATCAACCCCACCCTAGAAGATCAAAAGTATCTCTCTGTTTTAACTAGCTCAAAGAAGAAAATTAATATAGCCAAGATTAGAACGAACTCTCATGAGCTCCATAGTGAAATGGGTCGTTGGGCAGTTCCTAAAACACCATGGATGGAAAAGATCTGCCATCTCTATGAGAATATGAACATAGAGGATGAAAATCTCAGTTTCATAATCTTTGTTGCAATACTAACCTTCCTAGCCTTTTACGATGCCAAAATTATAGTGAGCTCGAAAGGCTTCTCTCCATGCTTTTTGAGCATAGGAATAAAATCTTAAATCAAACTAAATAATTCATTTATTTAGGTCCGATAAACCAAAATTTGGTCTCAATAGATGTTAACCACCACCATCATCATCATTATATAATAAATATTATTAATTAAATATTAAATATTATTTTTTTGGTAAAATTTGATTTAAAATTTTGATATTATTTTATATAATTAATTAGAAATATTATATTTTATTAAATTTTATATTTAATTTCATAATTTATTTTAATATTAATATCATTTCGTATATCTAATAATATATATACAATTCTTTCATATTTAAATTATATATCTAATAAATATTGATTAATTAATATATTTATTTTATATAATAATTAATTATTAATTAATTTAATATAATATTTTAAAATTTTGATTATCAAAATTAAATATATTCTATGATATTTATCCTATCAATTAAATTTTATGAAACATTTTTTATTTTTTTCAAGTAAATTAAATTTTATGAAACACTTATTTTTTTCAAGTAAATTAAATTTCATGAAACAGTTCTTTTTCTTTGTATTCAAGTAAGTATGCTCTGATTGAAATTTGGAAAACCAATTCAAATGTGTAATAAAACTTCTTTGAATACATTTTTAAATGTTAGATTTAAGACTTTCGTGATCTATCAATTTAGAGAACAGTCTTTTGGATTAATCACATCATAAAGATTGTATCGACGTTGGATTAATCACATCATAAGGATTGCGTCGACGTTTCGAACCTTGTCTTGAGGATGAACCACATTTAGTTGGTTCGAAATGTTAACCCAATCCTTACGATGTGATTAATTCGGAAGACCCATTCTCTACATATTTTTATATTTTAAGTCCTTTACTTTATAAATTTTTTAAAATTTATTAAAAAAATATAAATTAATATTTATAAGTTAATGTTTAATATAAAGTAAAATATATATAATTTATTTTAAAAATATTTATGGAATTCTAATTTGTATGAGTTAAATTAAAACAAACTTATATAATTTTGATAAAATATATACTTACATAATATATAAATAAATCTTTAATTTATATATTTTTAAATTAATTAAAAAAACTATAATTAATATTTTATAAGTTAATGTTTAATATAAAGTAAAATATATATAAATTTATTTTATAAATATTTATGGAATTCTAATTAGTATGAGTTAAATAAAAACTTACTTATATAATTTTGATAAAATATTTTACTCAAAATAATATAAATAAAGTTGTTTATATATATTTGAATTTAATTTTTAAAATTTTATAAATATATGAGATGAAATATAAATATTGTATTTTGTTTAACTCTAAATTATTAACATTTTTTATTTAACAATATGTAAAAAAGAGTATGTTGTATAGTAGCTGAAATTTAAATGTCTATATATTCTCTCGAGTTCTTAGCATTCTGAGACTTGCAGCTTGTATTATTATTCTGAGGCTTGTATTCTAAAGCTCGCATTCTGAGGCTCGCATTACTATTATGGAGCTCGCATTCTAAAGCTTGCCTTACTTATCTGAAGCTCACATTTCATTTTGAAGATCGCATTATGAGCATTAGAATTTAAGGTTAATCTAAGGCTCGCATTCTGAGGCTCACATTCTAAAAGCTTGCTTTACTTATCTGAAGCTCGCATTATTGTTTTGAAGCTCATATTATGAGAAGATCGCATTCTGAGGCTCATATTACTATTTTAAAACTCGCATTTTGAGGCTCACAAAACTGTGTTGCGAATCAGTTGATTGATCATTCATTTTAGAAGTAGCGAAGTAAGGCACATTGCAGCGGCCATTGTTTTTCGAGAAAATTGCTCCAGACCTTAGACCAAATGAATAAGAGGAAATACCATGACACTTTGAACCCCAACGGTCAATGCACTCTAGGGTTTCAATTTCAGCTCTAGGGTTTCCGCTTTTGTAAAAATTATCCTTTTCTTATCCAGAAAATTGCAACGACCATTGTTTTCGAGAATATTGCTCCCGATCCAATCAGGTCTGCGAGCTACGGTGGGCATGTGTGATCTGCAGTTAGATTTTTTAATATCAGGTGCACAAATTCCTTATCTTTTTTCTAATACATATTTGCTCATATATTTTCAAGTATGAATATTTCACCATAGCTACCAAAGATTACCAAAGGCAGACCTAACACAGTTACTCTACAAGGCCTTTATGAGTATATAGATTCTTTAGAGAAACGTAGAGAAGAAAGAGAAGTCAAGCTAAAAACAGAGTTAGAAGCCATGCTGGAAAATAAATTTGCATCTCTTGAAGACACGATTCAAAAACAAAATAGAAAATAAAATAGAAGTATTGGAGAATAAAATGGAGGCAATGGAGACTAGGTTGCAGGTTATAGAAAAACAAAACCAAGATACTAACCAAACATCCCAGCAAGGAGATGTTGATACTTTAGAGAGTCTTAAAATGAAGGACATGATTAAAGAACTAGAAGAAAAGGTTAATAGCCGCTTCACCCTAAATAATGTGGTAGATAAATTAAATATGAAACCAATTAAAGATGAAATGAAAAAATTAATATAATTAGACCATAAGAATAACAAAAATGGCCTTCAACCTTATAATCTTCGGTTTAAAAGAGGAGGTAGATGAGGATACTTTAGCCATAGCCTAGAAAAAATTACATAATAGATTACAAATTGAAACAATGTGTCTCACAGAAGCAACAAGGTTGGGGAAATTAACCGAGAATAAAGGAAGGCTGATCCGAATAAAGGTGAGCTCTACCGGTCATAAGTACGACATACAGAGATGCACCGATTACCCAGGCAACTCATTCAGTATCTCCAACAACAGAATTTCACTTATATATCTCAGACTAATGACTTGGAAAACTCCACTTTCCTTCTACAAGCCTGGAAATCTGCAAAGCATTTAAACATTCCTCCTATTTGGTCACAACAATGGGAGGAGTTCACACGAGCCCTTATGGACGCCCACATCCGAATATTGGAAGGGGATGATGAAATTATTTGGGCTCTATCTAAAAATGGAAGATATTCCCCAAAGGATGGTTATTTGACGTTGGAAGCACTAAGAAAGCCTCTTCTACTGGCTGAATGGTGGAGACATCTTTGGAACTAAAGGCACCCCCCAGATCTAGACTCTTAATGTGGACCATTCTCCGGAACAAATACCAACAGGAGAAAATCTCCTCAAGTGATCACAACATGGGCCCCACTGGTGTTGTCTCTGTAAACAAGCAATCAAGTCAACTTCTCATCTTTTTGTAGAATGTACAATTACTAGTTATCTGTGGAAACTGACTTTATAGCATATCAATCCCTTTGCTACCTGGGCTGGGAATACTTTACTTGCTACCTGGAAAGTTTGGTATCATACTTCCACATCCCCAAAGATTCGGAACCTCCCTCTTCTTACCTATTGGACAATTTGGACTGCTAGGAATCGCAACGTTTTCCAGGATTTGGTACCAAATTGGGATGTCCTGGCAACAAAAGTCATTGTTGATTACACTCTCATCCCGGATGGTCCTCCTCCCAGTAACCAGTGCAACCCTTCTCACCAACAAATAAATTACAACAAACCTTGGGCTTTTTTTTATGGAACAGTCCAAGACCAAG
>APFE030332629.1:5108-28302 GCA_000404065.3 Pinus taeda
AACAAAACAAAGTAAAGGTAAGAAATCGAATTGATTTGTTTGGTGCAGGTCGAAGAGGAAGGGCAGTGGCAAAGTATGGAGTTCGAGGGCAGAGGAGCTTTGGCAACAAGCACTGAGGGCAGATTGATGAGTAGCTTAGGGAAGAGGGGGATGGAGTTGCATGGATGAAAGCGAAGGAGCAACAATTGCAGGTCGACAATGGATAGCACGTCATTAATGGTAGCGAAGGGGAGACAGGAAGTGCGCGCAACTACAGCGGCGGCGAGGGATAGAGGAGGGAGCAGCGACTGCGAGTTTTGCAGGAAGAGAAAACACACGGGTCAAGGGAGGATAATGAGCTAGAGCTGCAGCAGATCAACAGTTAGCACGCAGATGGAGGAACTTGAGCTTAGATTTCATAGAGGATGAAGGCAGAGAACAGAAAACGAAAAACAATTTCGAAGTTTTCCCCAGAGAAGGGAAAATTACAGCAGAAAAGAGAGGCTCAATAAGGCAGGAAACAAGAGAAAAAGTGGTAGCCTAAGAACCCTAAAATAAACCCAGAATTTTTTTATTAATGTGATATATTTTTCTGCTTCAGACTTGTCCTCAAAACACCTATAGAACCCTCAGATCTAGATTTTGAAACCCTCAAATAGGAAAAAAATTAGAATAATGCTCCTGCAAAATGATATTGAGGCCAGAACTTACCCTCGAGGGCCTAGATCTGGCTTCAAATAAAAAATTCCTTTAGATATGCACCTGCAAAAACGAAAACAAAACACCCAGAACCTAGATATAAAAAAAGGAATGAAAACCCCAGAAACCTAGATTAGAAAACTAAAAAGAAATTTAAAGATCTATACACAAAGATGGTAGATCTATCAGATATGAGGAGTATGAGTCGAACTTCGCTCCCAGATTTGATAATTTAAGACTCTCGGTAGCTAGATTTATCAATTTTCCACAAATATTTAAAAAATAAATTTTGAAAATTTTGGAGAGGTACTAGCCCAAAAACACCATGCAGGAAAAATAATTTAATCTTAAGATAAGTCCTGGAGCTTATGTGAAGTAGGCTCTTCAGAAAATATACACTAAGAGTTGGTTGGTCCAACCAAGAACTATCCCCAAAAGCTCAATAAAAACCTAAAAGATATCCTGCAAACACTAGATCAACAATCAAACCAAGTAGAGAAATAGAACAATAATGAAATTATGAAGAAATAAAGATATCTGCTACTTCGATCAAAATTAAGATTATCCTAGATCCAACAAATGGGATAAGATACGTGTATTCAAATTATTCTAAAAGAGCAATTGATTGATAGTTTTCACATAACATTTAGCATAATTAAAACAATGTTACCATAAATTCGTGAAAAGGAACAGCACAACATGTTGAAACCCCAAAGACATTTGCATTAATTCAAAAAATATATACAAGAGAGCTTGAGATCTTAGCACACGATTCAGAGATCAAATGAAAAGATAGACTGACACTGACCTCTAATTTATAGGTAAAATCTCCAACGGCTTGTTGGCTTGATCCCTATAAAATTAATCTCGACCGTTCATAAAGATTTAATTAATCTTTAATCATGGCAGTCAAAATTATTTAAATTTTGAAGAAAAATCAAATTTTTCATTTAATTTATTTTTAATTAACTCAAAATTAATTATTTTGAGTTAATTTCCTCAAAATTTGATTTTGACTTAACCATCATGGCCCAAGGGTCCAAAATTTCTTGATTTATTCAATATTCCTTTGGTTGGGGACCTCCAAAAATTAACTTCTTTAAAACCTACGAATTTCACCATTGGAGAAATTAATTTTACCGGGGACACCAAATTAATTAAATTTATGGCTTGGGATTTAATTTTTTTTTTCTCGGTAAAAGCTATGATATTTCTATTAACTGGTAAACGTAATAAAATTACAAGAGGGGGCAGCTGCAGGAGCCTGCACTTCAGATATGTTACAAAATTTCCCCATTACAGAAGAGCTGGGGATCTCATCAAAACTGATAGCCAGATTAACAGAACAAATAGCCAAATACATTGGCATTACAAAGATACTGAGAGAGAGAGTACTGAAACTAAGCATATGACCAGAACTAGTAACCCTGGACCAAGACAGTAACATACGCCGCGGCAAGAAGGAGCTCAAAACTGGGCCATGATTCCGAAGCAGCATCCCAAAAACCAAAAAGAGCAAACTCAGGAACCACCTGTTCAATTGTCCTCTTCCCCCTGTGTCTCCTCGGCCTGCTGACACGCGTCGTTGTCGCTGAGCCCGTCTTTTTCATTCAACACGTTGCCCTCCTGGGTTCTGTCGGTGGTTCCAGCGTCGGGATCCAAAATTAGGTTGATGCAGTCACTCAGGGGAGGAATTAGGGAGGGCGAGTCGACCTGGATCACTGGTTCAGCTTCCCTCTTGGCGGCCATGGCAATTTGGGCAGAGGAACGTTCACTGCTATTAGAAGAATTGGGGTCAATGCATGAGATAGGAGGCACCTGGTTGATTTCCTCTGTCATTAGGATGGTTATCTAGGCTGATATCAGAGGGCGGTTCAGATTGCTTTGAAATTTAAAATGGGTGGATTGGAATGCACTGTTGGGAATCGGATGGCAAGTCGGGTTACTGGCAGGAGGATCCTCAGGGGAAGAAGTGAGGTTAATGGTGGTGAGCAGAGGAGTGGACTGAGGGTGAGCGGAGGGTCGTTTACTGCTGCCAGGTCTTTCCCCGGAGCGAGAACGCTTCCCAGGTCGCTTCATGGTGCAGACAATGACCGTAACCTTAACCGAAATAGTGCGGAAGCCGGAATTGTTCCTCAGAGCATCCGAAGGCCCCGAACCGAAATGAGAAACAGAACAGAAGACAATGGAAACACGAAACCGAGAGACAGAGCCTGTATAACTAAAATGACAGCGAATGGAGCACTTACCCCAAGCCGTTGAAGGAATTCCGGAGCGAAGAACGCAGGACGAGTGGAAGGGCTGCCAATTCGAGCCAGAACCAGCTCGGATTTCCCCTCTGAGGCGGGGCTCCCTCTCGGCCTCACCCACAAATCACAGAACGAACCGAACAGAGTAATCCTCGACCAAATGCATAATGGAAAAATCACTGAGTAGCTGCCTATAAATAATGCTCCGCAGACTGCGTTGGGCTTCGGCCGCCATTAATGGCGATGTCCTGCGTCGTCCCATACCCATTAAAACATTCCTCCTACCTTCGTTCTGAGTCTGGGGCTCCACGCTACAGAGCAGGTGGCGGCTTCATGCGAATTAACTGTGCATGAATGCCATTTAAGGCAATACAATCACCCGGATCCGGGAGGCTTGGGATTTAATTTAGTTTTGCCAAAAAAATTAATTAACTCGTTGATGAGGGGATTAATAATTTTTCCAACCATCTAATATTTAGCCATGGTGTCTAATTATGAGGAGCCATGCACTAAATATTTTTTACATCAAGATTTTACAATTTAATACATGAAGGGGGAACACCTGTTCATTATAGACCCTCAACATTTACCCATTTCTGTGACACAAAATATGATTTAGTAGACGAAGTAATCTATAATAAAATAATCTAGCCAATTAGCTAGGATTATTCCCAAATCACTTTTACAAAAAATCCATAAAAAACTCTATGACTTACTTAATATCTTGTCGACAAAATCCACCCTAGCTTTGGGGTGAGATTGGAGGAAAAAACTATGTTGACGATTTGTGTCTAGAAACATAGATGAATTAGTGAGACAAAAAACCTCCTAAGGTAGAACTCGTCGTCAAAATATTATGCTTACCTAAGTTGGTATATACATGATGGTCTTACTTAGATCATTTACATTATAACCATGCAGAATGGGTTTATATCTTTAACAAAATTGTCGGTTGATGATGAAATCTGAAGGGCGTGAACACTTTAACATGATAGATCCATTTTGTGAAAAAATGGGTGTATTGTTATGGGGTCGTTGACACAGAGTGGTCAACAAAGCGAATTGCATTAGAGAGTGATATGGTGGATTCCAAGAGCCTAGACACCGAGACTAAGGTCTTATCTTCTTGACCTCAAAGTTTGATGGGCATCTAATTGGTTTTATCCAGAAAATCTCTTGCCCTAGGTGTGCCCTAAGAGGGAAACCCTAGTTGGTTATTGCCTCAACTTGGGGAATTCTTTGAGGGTTGTATGATCCTAGTACTTGGTGAAGTAAATCATAAGAAACCCTTTCTCCTCCTTGCCTTGATCTTGGAATTTCTCATGGGTCCCATCAATAGGTATCTTTTGAAGTTCAGTATGCTATCCTCCAGCCCTTAAAACTCTCTTTTTCTCAGACTAATTTGCATTTTTAGCCATAATATGCTTAGAAGGGAGACCAAGTGGTGTTTGTCATATTGTATGGTATAATGTGGTTAATATGCAGGAGAAAGAAGAATTTTTGGAGATATTTACCATGAAAGGGCTGGATGAAGACACCTACAAAGAATATAGGGGGCTTGTCACCTCACTAACTCCCTAACTCAGCTTCAGATCATAGAATCCTCACTCATAGCTTGAATTCACTAGTAGCCGAGGGACTCCAAGTACATGTGAATATCAAGGAGGACCAGATCCAGAAATCTCGAGATCTGGGAGAGAATCACTCCTCTGTTCAAGGGAGCTATCATCAGCTACCTTTTTGTATAAATAAACTAGCCAAGAGGCTCATTAGGATTAGAAGTTTTGTTATATCTAGGAATAGCTATTGAGAGCCTGGTGCTTCACATTGTTATTCTTTTTTTTCATATGATGTATGTGACTATAATTTTCTGTTAAAGAGAAGTTTACCATTGGTCTGCATCTGAGTTAGTTTTGGATGGTTGAAACCCTTGGGTTTGGCCCCAACCCATAGGCTTTAGTCCCTCTCTTGTATGTCTTTCTTGTTCTTGTTCAAAGCAATGCAATTCTTTCCATGTTTCAGTAGAGATGTTATATTAAAAACTTGTAATCGCAGGTTTGCTTATCACCTCTCTTGTGGGAAGAGTGATTGGAAAGATCCACAATAACAACTCAAAAAGATATGTTTATGATTTCTTGGAAAGTGTTAAGCATTAGATTGCAATATTTTTGCATGTTTAATATTTGCAACTTAGGTGTTAACAAAATTGGTTTGGCAATTGGAGTTGTGTTGTAGGTTAGAGTAGACTTTAATAAACTTCAACTCATTTTTTCCATGATTATTTTCTTTCTTTCAATAATGATCATTTGATGCATGTATTTGGCTAGTTGCAGCAACTATGTTGATTTGTAGGGGTGGGCACACCTTTCCTCATCCACCTGGACCTTTCCATCATCCCCCTAGGCACCTCACCTTGCTTCCAAACTCTGTCTCTGAATTCACTCTGTTAAGGTAAATGAAAGACATTGTGGGCATCAACTTTGGTGCAAGATAGACCTCCAACGGGTACTAGGCTTGGCTAAGGGGCTCCCACACCCTTCATTCACCTCCTTCTACCTTCATCCACCTTCCTCTACCTTCAAGGCACCATTTTGTCCTCAAAAAGCTCTCGGACCCTCCTCTTGTAGAAAAACAAGGTCTCCTGTAGCAATACAAGACCTCCTGTAGCACCTCTTGTAGCAGACTTGTAGCATTGTTTTCTTCAAATATTTTTGCTCCATACTTTGACTTTGGCATAAGTTGAATAATGGCCCCCAAACTGTGATTTGATGATTAGGGAAGACTCTAAGACCACTCCAACCTCATCCCTTCCTCGTTGCAACCATCTGATAGCAAAACATAGTTATAATTAGTATTTTTCTTCATAAGTATGTTAAAGATTGGATTCCTCATTTTCAAGCAAGTGTGAGTAGACAAATGATGCATGCAAGTAGTTATTGATTTGATTAAGTGTGCAAGTAGAGTAACATGACTTACTTCTACAAATAGACTAACCTTTTCCTTTCATGCAATTTTAATTATCATTTACATTTAATGAATGGCATTTTCACCTTTGTAGTTAGAACCATTGATGCTTTCATAAGAAGTTTTTCACTATAATTAGTTGGAGGAGTGGTATCTAAACACCTTGATCTGATTTCATGAATGAGGATGACATGAGTAAAACCTAACGCGTTGTGCATATAGCATTGTCACCTCTAATTTGGTACAAACCCCGGGTTGATAATTTAAGTTGAGAAGCCCTCCGGAGTTGCAACATCCTTGGTGCAATACTAGGGCTCATCAAGTGCCTTTATCCATGATTACTTATGAAACCCTAGGTCTTGCACAAGTATATTTTGGTTCTCTTAGCGAGAGCGAAGTACCTTTAGAAGTATCAATCCATCACCTTAAGCTCCCCTTGGGAGGCTCTACCTCATCACCTAGCATCATAAACCCTAGAATATCTATCAAAGGTGATTATCTATCTTACTAGGACTCCTCCCATTGGTGAAAGTCCATAAAGAGTAGGGGACAAATGGTTGTGGTGATAGTGGACCATTGCCCCATTGTTAGCACCTAGTCTATCTTTTTGTCTTGTAGGGTTTCTCTCCTCAAGGTCTTTTAGATTGTGTGGTAACACCCCACTTTGAGGTTTTCAGGGTAAAAATTGTGTCAAATAGTATTTGTTGGTTGTGATTTCTACTTTAAAACCCTAGTTTATGATAGTCAAGTATAATGTCTTAACTATATTGTTTGGGACCTTTTTTAATTTCAAGAGAATTGGTAGAACTATCACCTATCACCGAGAAGGCTCGAGGTTTAGTCAAAGGGACTACATCATACTCCTAAGCCTAATGCAACCACCCACAATCATGATAGGAAGGTAAACATAGATTTGAACATGGGAAAGGCCCCAATATTGGTCAACAAATGCATTTTAGGCATGTGTTCACCATTCGACCTAACCCGATGGGCTTAGTGTTTTGGAACTTATTGAGCCTCTTTCAGTTGACTTAAGCCTCTAGATTGAGCCTTAGGAATTGTTGAACTCCAATTGTTGGAATTATTCATTAATCCACCTAAAATCCTAATTATTATTTCCTTATTCTTGAGTTAAACCTCATTGTAGGACCCCTAGGGGATATTTGGTTACTCGATCCCTAAGATCTATTAGTGAAGCCTCCCTTGTGTTGGATTGCGCCCACCACTAAAAGGAGGGGAGTTGTTGTTGAGGTGATAGTGGTAGCACTCCCATTGTTGCACTCAATCTAGATTTCCTAGTGAGGTTTTCCACTAAGGTGCTAGATTTTGTGGTAACAGGGATCATAGTTATGAAGAAGTGGAGCAAGTAGAGGATATTTTTTATGAGATTCTCAATGCTTGTATGGTGGTTGATGCTTGCCATGAAAAAAATAAGTAGATATAAGATCTTATGCTTCTATTACGTAGTAATCCGTGGGAAGCACTAATTGTTGAAGTTAGAAACAGAGGAAAATTTTCAAGCAATGAATGCACTTCTCGAAGAAAGAGGTTATGAATCAAATAAAGAGGAGCTTGGAAATAAATTTCATGAGAATCGATTGAATGAACATCGTTTTCTTTCATCATATGAGTTTCTTGTACATGAGATTTTAGATCTAGATGAGGAGAAGTGTGATGAAGCTCTTGAAAACCTTGTTGCATCATCTTATGAAGATCTTGATGGCAATGATTTTATTGAAAACTTTGCATTCCATCTTGTTTGAAAGAAGCATCTTGTGATGATGATGTACACTTGCAAGAGGGCATTTCAGAACCAATCATCACTTCTGAGGAGGACAAGGGTTTTGTATGTAGAGAAACATTTGGAAGAAAAAGAATTTCAAATTGTTTCCTCTGGCTCACATGATGGAAAACATGGCAGCTAGGAGGATAACGATGTGGGTGCTCCTTTTTTTATTGGAGACATAGATGGCATATGGATCACTGATTTATTCATTGATATTGCATCTATGGCATGAATAGTGAAAGTTTAATTTGGGGGGGGGGGGGTATGAATTTGCAATTTCCATTTCCAATTAGCATCGATATACATTCTTGTTGAGAAACCAAGCATAGGGTAGATAGAGCTTGATTCCTCTTACTTAATAATTAATTCTGAATGATTAATGTCTTCTTATTACTTCTTAAGTGTTCTTCATCAAGCAATTATACAACTGTTCAGTCTTTCAAAAAAAGCAAAGAGCCAATAGACACAAAAATTAGGCTCCAAGCAAGGGCAAAGCCCCACAAGGGGGAGAACCCAACAATCCTCTTATAGAATCAGATCAAAATGAGATATCCAAGACCCAAGACCAATACCAAAAATGCCAAGTCAAACCCTCCTCCAAGCCACCTCCAATGTCAAAGTCAACGATGGTCAAACTATCCAAAATCTAGTCAACTCCTGAAATTTCGGCCCCTGAAATTTTGGGCCTGCAACATCACAGAAAATTCGGCGTGTACAAAATTTTGTCCAAATCAAAAATTTTGTTTAACAAAATATTTTCTCTCCTTTGACTTTTGCTCCCTATTCTCCTTTGTATGATTCAAATGTACTTGTTGTGTGATTGAATGAGCTCTCCAATGAGTCAGACTGCCTCTTATATATAGTTTTCCAGGAGGGTCGAATAGGTGGCTCTTGGAGGCCTAGGCCGACTTGTTCCTAGGAGGGTCGACTTGAAATTGTGTGGACTTATTGACTCAAAAATAAAATTTATATTATTTTCTTACAAAATTCCAAATGGGACTTGACTCAAATACATTTCTTTTTTAATCATTACAAAAAAAAAAAATACTTTTTTGACCCTATGAGCATGAAGAACACGCTTTGACCAAATATAATAAATATTTTGATAATGAAATTACATTACATTATGAAGACTAACTCTAGCTACATTTTCAATACACCCTCTTATCTAGGGAGGTATTCATAATGACACGACAAGATACTCTCAAGTTGAAATATTCATATAAGAAAGGATCTGGATTGATAAGCATCAATATGATTTACATCACCATAGCCAACATTGTCAAAATAGCAAGGCCTTGACAAATATGCTCTATCTCTCTACTAGATTAGTGCACAATGCTGGGAGGCATAAATTTTGGACACCACTTCCTCTCAAGGCACATGCCCCACCCGGGTGTTCTAAAGGTATGACCTCACAGGACCATTTCCTAATCCAAGGAAAAGTGTGTCATCTAGACCATTATTTACCAAGTCCATGTTTCCAACTTAGGATGTTAATCCTAATCAACCACAATTAGGGTTGCGGGAGAGCGCCCCCCCCCCCCCCCCCCTGAATCCGTCCAATTTTCGCTTCGCTCAAGAGCGAGTAGGGCTACCTTGGGAGCCACTCTCTTAAAAAAAAAAATCGCCTCCTTTTTTGAGGGTGTTAGATCGGTCAGGGCGTCACTCTTACTGCTCTGGGCGTTTTTTAAGAGGGGGGGCAGTCGCTCTTGACCGCTCCCCCTCTTAAAAAAGCGCTCCCGTCAGCACCGAAAAAAGGCCGCACGACGGAGGGTGGGAGTAGACGACCGAAGGATGGAGAGGGGGATGAAAGAGAGGGAAGGGGAGAGCGGAAAAGGTTAAAAAGGCCCTCTCCCCTCCCATTATTCACCCAGTTTTAAAGTTGGAGAGAGAAAGTGAGAGCTTGGAGCTAGGAGAGAACAAGAGAGAGGAGCTTGCAAGGGAGATTGGAGCTTGGGATTGAAGGCCAAAGAGGTAGGATCTACACTCTAATCTAGCATTTTTTTTTTGTATATGTTCATTGTTAAATAAATAAATAAAAATCTCTATTTTCCATTCCCATTCCTCCATTTTTCTGCAGACTCAAAACTTCAAAAATCATGGCTATATGGCTTGGCATTTTCTTGTTGTTGGTTCCTTTTTTGGTTATTATGGTGTTGGACAATAGAAGGAGGAGGGTTGATCATGATGAATAAGAGGATGAAGAAGTGGGTTATAGTGGATTTGATGAAAACCCCGAAGAGGAGTACCTTGGTGAGGAGGAAGAGAGTGGACATGATGAGGCCACAAAAACTAAACAATACCAAACCCCATTGTGGAAATATGTTACTAGGTTTGAAGCGGGGAAAGGGGATGGAACCACTAAATTTACATGCAACCATTGCAAAAACATTTACACAGGTTCATACACTCATGCCAGAAGGAACCTCTATGGGAAAAGGACATGGGATGGAGATAAACCAACAAGAATCAAAGTTTGTGTAAGTGTGTCAACAACAAAAAGAGCCAAATACATAAGGGAGAGGAGGAAGCCCAATACAAATCTAAAAACTCAAAGGGTTTCTTTGAACATAGCTCACAATCATATGCACAAAGAACTCCATCAACATCCTCCCATGGCAATGGATATGGAGGCACACGAACAAACATCTCTTTAAGGCGTAGAACCATATTAGATTTCCTTGACGAAGGGTGTAGGAATGATGTGGATTCAAAAATTTACCGGTTCCTTTATGCATGTGGGACACCATTCAATTTTCTTCGCTCACCTTATTGGCATGAAATGGTTTCTACCATAAATGATGTCCCCAAAGGATACAAGAGCCCTGGGTATGAGAAGGCTAGAATCATTGGACTTGATTATGAAAAAAGAAAAAATATCACATTCTTTGAGTAAATGACAAATTCTTGGACTGGGCATGGGGTGTCCATTGTATCTGATGGATGGACAAACGTAAAAGGAAAGCCATTGATAAGTTTTATTGATGTGTCTGTTAGTGGTGCCATCTTTTTCAGCATATGATTACTCAGAGAAGTTCAAGATCGACATCAACACTGCAGAACCAGTAATTGAAACAATTGAACATATTGGGCCTTACAATGTCATCCAAGTCATCACTGATAATGCTGCTAATTGTAAGGCAACGGGAGCAATTATTGAGGATAAATACCCCAACATATTTTGGTATGGGTGTTTGGTTCACACAATGAGCCTTTTGATGCATGATATTATTAAGAAAAAAACCAACAATACAAATGGATTGGTTATTTGTGGAAGACAGGCAAACAAATGATAAAATTTATTACAAATCATAGCAATACCCATGGGCGTTTCCACAGTCACTCAAGATTGGAGTTATTGAAGATTGCAAAGACTAGATTTGCTAACTATTACCTCACCTTCAACGCCTTTTGAAGGTAAGAGAGCCATTGGCTAGCATGGTATCAAGTCAACATTGGCAGGTATTAAATGACAAGGCTACAAATGCAGCTGGCAAGCAAGGTTTTGAACAGGTGGACGAGACTGCCTTGATGGTTTGTTTTGGTCACATGTGAGGGAAGTATTGCAATTCACCACACCCATTTATAGCATGATATGTTTTGCAGATACAGATAAATCAATGATTTGGGAGGCATATGAGCAGATGGATACCATGTTGGGGAAAATAAAAGAAATTGTTTAGGAAAATGATCCCAACTTGTATATAATGATTCACAATTGTGTATGTGAACGGTGGAATAAACTTAATGTTCCATTACATGGCTTGGTCTATATCCTTATGCCAAAATACTACTCTCCATATTGGTTGGGAAAACTTGCACCTGGGGGTGGGGTTAGGGCCAAATCCCATATAGATCCAGACGTACAACAGGGATATATGAAAGCATTAGACAAGAAAGTCCTTGATAGGGAGGACTGTGCTAATCTACGTCTTGAATTAGGTAGATACTTCAGTTGCACTAGTTTGTTTGGTTATTTGCATGCAATGGAAGATAGAGACAGATGTGATGCTCTCACATGTCAGTAGCATATGGCGACATGGGACTTTTGCCAAAATTGGTAAAAAAGTTCTCTCACAGGTTGTAAATACTACTTCTGCAGAGAGGTGTTGGAGCAACAACAACTTCATACATAATGTGAGAAGAAATAGTCTCAATGAAAACCTAGAAGAAAGCTTGGTTTATGTGCACTATAGCTTGAGGTTGTTGAGTCATTATTGCGATCGGTCTTATGAGGATCCCACATATAAAATTTGGGACAACCACCTAGAGGACGATAATTTGGAGGATGACACTATACATCTTAAAGAATTGGAAGCAAAACTTTTGAGAGATGATGATGAAGCAACAACAACCATGCCACCCCCAACATCCAGTAGCAGTGCTAGTGCTCAAGTTCCAAGTATTGTTCCCCTTTGATGTCGTCGCCTCCATCTACATCCTAACTTGGAGGGCATGTGGCTTCCCGTTTTGGTCATGCGACTATGTAGGAGGAGACTCCTAGAAGACCACCAATACCACAACTTGCTCAAAAATTAGACATTTCTCGTGGTGACAAGAGGAAGTTGTAGATAATACATTTACTTGTCTTTTCTAGTTTCTAGTAGTTTCAATAATGGTTGACTCTTTCATATTTATTATGATATTTTTTGTAAACAATATATGACAATTTAAATTTGAAGTTTGAAGTTGGCAATTATAACTCATTGGTAATGAATTATGAATATGATGCTTCATGAAAGTCGAAAGTTGTTTCATTTCATCTTAGATATTCTTTGTTGTAATGGTTACACTTAGCTTACAAGTACAACTTTGGTGATCAATGATGATAAATGTTATATATTGAAGTTTGAAAGCTTGGAACTTTAAGATTGATGAATCATGAGAATCAATATGTTGTATGTTACTAACTTCTGGACGTATTAATGAAGATTATAACTTCTAGATGGTTGATGTTATATGGTTCAATTTATGTTTTTATGTTTTTTATATCTAATTCATCATTCTACATGTTTTTGTTAACATATATGCATCAATATATATAATATATATATTATTATATTATATTTATATATATATATATTCGCTCCCAAACCGAGAGCTTCTGAAAATGTCGCTTCTACTCCCGCTCCCAAGTAACCTTAACCACAATACATGACTCAAGAATGTATGTCCTTGATGCTTATCCAATCCACCATCCTCACTACTAGTGTTCATGCACTAGGCTTACGGTTGCTAATCCTAGCCATAGTACGCCACACATGGAGAACATGGTGTCCACCCTGATTCCCTCTCAACTAGGGAGGAGATCCTCAGTCCCTCTCAAATAGGGAGGAGATAACTACAAGCCTAAGATTGTGTCGAAAGTACTCATACTTCCCTTACATTAGTTACCTATTCTTATGTGGACATTTTTTGTAGCTTCTCAGCTCCTATCTGCATCATACTCTTGTTGTTGAAAGTACTCATACTTCCCTTACATTAGCTACCTATTCTTATGTGGACATTTTTTGTAGCTTCTCAACTCCTATCTACATCATACTCTTGAATCATAAAGCACTTCCACCTTCCTGGTTCTCTAACGATCTTCATGTAGCTTTGATCAATATCATAATCGAATCCAACAAGTCATCAAGTAGTTCAATAAACACCTTGTGGAGCCAAACTTCTTCACGACTTATTGTACAATCCTTCACATCTTCTTCCTTTGCATTGCAATAGAGTTATGCTTCATATTCTTCCAAGAAATCATACCAAGTTCCAAGTAAAATCAACCATCAGTAATATGTGCATTCATCATCAGCATTGCCAACTCAATTGATGTGTCCTTGAATCGAATAAATCAGGAATCCAATCAGCTCAAGTAATGGTGTATCCATCCAAGTTCTTGCAGCTCCCTCTTTCCATCTCAGGTAAGTGAACTTCTTATTTTATTAAGTCTTGCTTTCATGCTGCCATCATATTGACTTATTTGATGCATGCTTCAAACTGCTTTCTCCATCTTCATTTACATCTATTAAGATTCATAAAAAAATTAGTGTTTTGCTACATTCTTTCAATTGTTCCATCTACTAATAAAGTTTAGATAGTTCTTGTTTTGTCCTGCAAAATTTATTAGAAGACTATGAAAGAACAAAAGCAAAGTGCATAGACAAAATAACAATAATAATCAAAGAAAGGAGATGTAGAGTTCTTATCTTTTTGGACCCTTTCATCAACCTTGTCCTCTCATGATGTCATTCCTATCATTCTCAAGAGCTAGGTTTTGTTTTTACAGCAGACATGATTAGTTAGGGGTTTTGTTCCTCGGGTTTTCTAACCCAAACCTTTGTTATGTGAAAATTCCACAACATGAACCCCTATTGTAGCAAATTGATGTTACTTCTCCTACTTGTTAATCCATACAAGTTATTTATTGTGTTTTACAACAAATATTGAAGTAAATACTACTGCAACCTTCACTTAATTAAATTATAAGCGGAAATAAGAGACTGAGCAAGAAAGAAAATACAACACAATAGACACCGTTATTTTTGGACAAATGTCGCAGGAAAAACCCAATGCGGGAAAACTAGTGCAACAGTTCTGAGGGTTTATTATTATTAAGCAATAGGAAATTCTGAATACATCTCTGAATACCTCTCAAGTTATTCAGTTACAGAGAGAGAAATATTGGCAAAAAGAATTGTGAGATTACCTCACACTATCACTGGAAATCCTAGCTAATCCAGCCCCAGAATGTTTGCCCCAGGCTTTTCTGGTTTCCTCTGCATCAACCCAACATCAATCTCTCTGGGGACAGCGTCAATCCTCTGGCTGGTCGATTTTCTACCCAGGAGATTCGATATTTGCCTCACGGTCTCACACCCCAGCTCCTGGCTTCTGAAACTCGAATTCCCTCTGCAAATTTCAGACTTCCTCTTGGCTTCTGCATGGCTCTAGGTTAGCCCCTCTGGCTCAGCACTGCCACTACTGGATTACTCTCTGCCTCTCTCTACTGATGATTCTCCGGCTGGGAAAATCTCTCTCTGGATGGTATCCCTACCCCTCTACTGTAAGAAATCTCCTCAATCGAATTTCCTCTTGAGAACTTCTCACTTTAGAAAAATCGATCTCTTGATCTCTCGGTGTGTTTTCCAAATGGCCCTCAAGCCCCTTCTCATATCTTCCTGTTGCACAACCAACGGCTTAGATTAATTCCTAATCAAAGGCTCAGATCGATTTGACTTGGTCTGTGTATTTTTCTAGAAGTTACACCCACAATTAGATTAATACCCATTAATATTTTAATTTCCCGAAGTTTAGACTTGGGAACTCTATTAAAAATATTAATTATTTTAATATAATCATCTTTGGGTGGAATTTGCCAAAATTCTTTTTGGGTTCTTTGTAATACATGTGCCCAAGCCTCCCTGCAAAATTTGAGGCCTAGAGCACATCCGAACCTACCCCAAATCAAACATACTAGGATCTTACAAACTCTAGTTTCTTCAGACTCTTCAAGATCTGCCATTTTAGGAATTGCAAATTCTACATGCATACTAATGAGTTAGTTGCAAAACCCTAGAGATGTTGTTGACAAGCCTTCTATAAGATAGAGTTTATTTCATTCATTGATTACAAAAAACTAGTCTTTATATGCAAGGAAAGATTTTGAATGCTAACATATGAATGATCTCTAATATATCTACAGACCCATTTTTATAATACAATACTATCTTTCAAGAGAGCACTATTTTCTTAGCATTATATGCACTATAGTTTTCATTTGAAAATATTATACATACCTCTTTTAACATTACGCTTACATCCTTGCAGTCTATCTATAACAAGAATCATGTCCATAGATTATTTGATTTTATATTATCTTCCTTCAACATAGGTGCCTCAAACTCTTTAGCCATGCAGACCACAGAGATTTCTTCGAGTTGCTTTAAAGAGATATGGTCATAACAGACCTTGACTTCTCATCACAGTAGCTCAAGTCAATTCTTCAATTTGGTTCATAAGATATCTTGTAACTATGATCTTCATATATTAATCTTCAACTATACTTCTGTTGCAGACTTTGGACTTCAAATCAGGTGCCTTCATTATGTATTGGCATGTAGCCTCTGAAATTTACTTGCCCAGAATTGATACTGCATTA
Source organism: Pinus taeda (assembly GCA_000404065.3). NCBI lineage: Eukaryota > Viridiplantae > Streptophyta > Pinopsida > Pinales > Pinaceae > Pinus > Pinus taeda. Next base: position 20,938 of record APFE030332629.1, read on the forward strand.
ATAAATATCAAAAATGACTTCTGCTAACTTGATTTCAGAGAGATGATATTACTTGGAATCCTTAGAAAATTTCATATGAATGTCGTATAGGAGAAAGTTTTGGATGTCTTAGCCCTGACTTTTCTGCACTCACAAATGCCAATTTTGTCATTGTTCAAACTTGGTATCATTCAGATCTTGATATTTCGGTTCTCCTTTCTCATAAAAGAAATGTCTTAGTAGATACGACCTTATAGACACTTTACCACAGAGTTTCAATCCCTTCCATAGATTTTTGATCTTGTAGATGATCACAAAATTCTCACCCTTTTGGTTCCACAGAAATTTTGTGGAGAGATATAGAGGATCTTGGCCTACAAGTAAATCGTGTTTCTTGACTTTTTACTTCAGATTAGCCTCCCAACTATTCTTGAGCGAGTAGCTTGTTTAATCTCCAAGAGTGACTATCCTTGTCTTTTATTTTAGAACAGGAGTATCTATGTTGATAAGCTCTAATTGAGAGTTGCAAGTGAATAGATGCTTCTCCATAAGTGAATGAATGTTTTTTCACATAATTCCAAAGAGATATAACTTGCTTCAGTAGTTTGAATGTCAAGATTTTAGGATGTCTACATTGGATTCGTCACAGACATGACACTTAGATTTTCATACTTTTGACCTATAGAAAAACATGACTCTGAACCTTTCATATAATATCAGAAGACAGTGTTATGCATAAGGTATCACAAAACTTGGATTCACAGTGAGTTCGAGTGCCTCAAAGAAATGTTGCCACAGTAAGTTTGGATGCAATAAAGAATTTCCATAATGGTTTGAACTAATATTATAGTCTTATTTTCTTGCTTGAGCTAGGGTATACGTATCTCTTCTTATCTCTTTACACTTCGGAATTCATTCTTCCTTGTAGTCTTTGTAGATTGCAGGTATGAATCAAACAAATCATACACTTCGGATGGTAGATAACTCGAACTTCTTCACAACATTTCACAGAGATAAACTTTCTTTTTTCGAATCTGTCACAAAGGTATTATACATATAGACTTATGCTCAAATTAGCTCCATAACTCGTACAGTTCACAAATATTTAAACTTGGATATTTTGAAGTGGTTCATGTTTGCAAATTTCCATGTAGATTGAGTGCCATAGTTGGCTCCCATGAACCTTAGAGACTTTTTATGTCACAGTGTAGTAAAGACTTCAAATAGAGTAACGTTCCTCAAGTCCTCATATATAACTTTAGCCTTGAGACAAATTTTTGATGGCAATAAAGGTACGAACCTCCTTAAGTAGCCTTAACTTTGGATAAGGAACAAAGCAAAGTAATTCGAATCTAGCTTCTCAAAGATATCCACAAGTAGGATCTTTGAATCACAAAGCATCTTCAAATGCCACTGCAGTTCTTTTCTAGTTTAGATGCCATGTTGAGAAACCAAGCATAGAGTAGATAGGGCTTGATTCCTCTTACTTGATAATTATTTGTCAATGTTTAATGTATTCTTATTACTTCTTAACTATTATTCATCAAGAAATTATACAATTGCTTAGTCTTTCTAGAAAAAGCAAAGAGACGAGACAAAAATTAGGCTCCAAGCTAGGGAAAACTCCACAAGGGGGAAACTAACAGTCCTCTTATCGAATAAGATCAAAATGAGATATCCAAGACCCAAGGCCAAGACCAAAAATTCCAAGTCAAACCCTCCTCCAAGTGTTAAGAAATATAGAGACAACCAGATTAGGTGATTTCTCTTACTTTGATAACTACGTGTTATTAGCTTCTTATTTCACTTGATTATTATTGTGTTATTTTAATCATCAAGCAACTATCAAACAATTAAGATCAATGACAAGAGGAAACAAACTGTAGGCTATTAGCCAAGGCAAAAACCTCTCTTCTTGAGAGGAAAACCCACAAGAATTCTTCTCTTCTTATAGAATGTTTAGATGATGAATTCCAAGACCTATGATCCTTGACAAAGACCCCTCCAAGAAAAAGTCAAAGATTCCTTTGATGAGCTTCTCTCCCACAAATTCAACGCTAGTCAAACTTGCTCTAATACTTCATATTTCGACCCTTCCTGAGAATTTCGGCTTGGTGCTTCAGGACTACAATTTCGACTTCCGTTGCAGAAACCCTATTTTGGCACATGTGAGAGAATAATGGTGAATTCTTCCTTCTTTTTCTCCTTTGCTGGATTAGCCTTCTCTTCCTTGATAATTCAGCCTGCAAAATTGACTCCTTCGGACACTAGCTTCGGCTCCTTTCTAAAGGCTGCAATTCGGTCCTGCTAAAACAAAATTTTGCCCTAAATTATTTGTACGTGTGAGATGAAAGTGGCCCAAAACAATCCTTAAATTCTTTCTCTTCCTTCGTCTGCTTTTTCTTCTTCTTTGCTTGTCTTTTCATATGTTATATCGAACTTCTTGGATAATGACAAACGAGGTCGAGTGTAGATAATTTATAGTATTCTCTTGGTGGTCGATTGGCCCTTTCTTGAGGCTGACTTGTCACTGTTTTGAAGGTCGATTTGATGCAACAAGGTTGACTTGTCTTGGAGGCTCTTTTATGACTCAAATAAATTTCTCTTACATAATAAAAGACGTCCAATGGGGTCTTACATATTACAATGATTCAATTGACTCCTAGACTTTATGACAAAGCCCTAGAAGCACTCAATGGGTGCTTGACTTACAAATAAAATATCCTTAAGCATGAAACCCATGCTTCAAAATAATAACAATAAAATTTATTTTTCTCTTTTCATCAAATACATAAAATCATGATTGCATTAGACATTATGAAGACTAAACCTTGTTACACTTTTCAACACTCCCTCTTAACTAGGGAGGTATTCATAATCCATGCAAGGTACTTGGACATTCTCAAACTAAAGAATTCTCACAAGAAGAGTCGGATTGGTAAGCCATCTCATAAGCTATTTATTTAGTTTATATCAGTGCATCTCATCATATCAACCAGCATTGTCATATAGCAAGGCCTTGACCAACAACTCTTTCTCTCCAGAAGAATAGAGCACAATGTTGGGGAGACAATGACTAATAAACACCTTCATCATTATCTCTTAAGGCACATACCCCATCCGGATGTTCACAAGATATGTCCTTTTAGGACCATTCCCATCTTGGATTAACACATCCTCATGGAATTTCCTCTTCGACTACTCTTACCTATTGGATGCCCTACCTCGTCCTAAAAGAGTATCATAATCAATCTCAGATGCTTACCCAATCCTCCATTCTTTCTTCGTAACATGAAGACAAGAATGATGTGTCTATCTCTGCCTCTCAACTAGGGAGGATATACCCATTCCTATAAAAGGAATATACTCAAGCTCGCTCTTAGCAAGGGACTTATTACTGTAGTGCCCACTCTAGTTTCCTGACCCTAATATGACATTATCTTAGATACTTTATTCTTTGAGGACCTCAGGTTGAGGATCAGGACACGGACTCTATTATTAGTGATTGTGATATTAGTGGTTGTGATGTTTATGTATGTTCTCCATTGACATTATGATGATGATAGCTTTGGTGGATAGGTATGTTTTCTATTGATGTTACGATGTTGATAGCTTTGATGGATATGTATATTTCCATTGAAGTTATGATGATGATAGCCATGATGGATGTGTCCCGTATGTTACCTACTTGCATTAGTTCTAGTTCACAATGAACAATGATGTGAATGACTAGGTGATGGCGATGATGTTATTATGACAATGGCTAACACTGAGAAACCTTGTTACTGATGATTATTGAGTATGGCAGAAAACCACCAGAGGCACTCGCATATGATGAGTTGACGACACCTGGTTTGATGAAAATTTATATTATTTTATCTTTGAAATTCTAAGTCAATTTTGAAACCTCTTATCTATGTTTATCTATATTCTGATGATATGTTAGTGGTTGCAGGCACAGATTAGTTCCTTGGCCGAATGACTCACATATGGGTGATGGGGTTTTACAAGTGGATGGAACTACATGGAAGGGGTGGGACAGTGTCCCTGATCTCACCCACTAGCACTCCCACCATGACTTGGGCTAGAAGGTTGAAACACCTTCGCCTTGAAGATCACGATGCCATGAGGGCAGGTCCCAAAGTTGGGTCGCTCATGAGGATTTTACCAGGGGGCGCACATTAAGGTGGATTCCTTGATCCCCAACACCATTAGTCTCACTATAGCAGGCAACATAAGAGATGATAGCAGTCTATGACGTTGCACCTATACTTTCCCCTCGCAGTCACTGAATGCTTGAAGGGCAAGTGGCTTGGCACCCTTGGAACTTCAAGGGAATTTCTTGAAGGGCACGACCAACTTGGCACCCTTGGCATCACAAATAAAATGTTAGGGAAGAAATAAGAATCTTGTTGAGTTGAGGAAAAATATTATTTATAAATTAAAATTTAAGTAAATAATTTTAGGAGATCCTTGATGAGAGAGTGACACATGGGTGATTGAATAATCAAACAATTGAATTATAAAAAATAATTAATTATGGATGACATGCCAAGTGTCACCTATGAGGACTTCTATAAAAGAAGGGGCAAGCCATGGGAGAAGGGACCTTTTTGGGGAGAGCCATTATTGTTGGTTGGATGAGACTATGTCAGAGCAGTGATTACAATACCATAGTGAGTTTGGTGAGGTAGAGGATTTTAGAGAGATGACTCTTGAGCCAAGGAGTGCTCTCCTCTACCAGCTATTTCATTCCTCCATTGTACAACTCCATTGCAGCTTAGGGGTCGGCGAGGAATAAGAGTACCCAAGGAGTAGGTTGGGAGGTTAATCGGTGGGTCATCACATTCGGTTCAAGTACGTCGTCATTCACACTCGGAGGTGGCCGACAGCAAGGGAAGACCAATAACTGCAATTCAAGTGGAGTCTCGTCTTCTGGTGAACGATACATCTGTGTTACAATATTCTTTTGTATGATTTCTTTATGGCCTTAGTTAAATATATGTAAATTTTATGATATGTTCAGCAAAATGAAATTTAGGGATGTGTTAGATAGTGCTGAATAAATTTGAATTCCCAGTGTTTTTCTCTTCTGGTTGTATTTTATTGTGATTTATGTTAACTGTGAAAAAAAATATATATATAGCATAGAACGGGTCCTTACACTTGGTATCAGAGCCATGTTGAACGCTTGAGGCCTTTGGGCCCATGCATACATGGCTAGTTTTGTTAAATAATATGATGAAAATCTCTAGCTAATTTATCTCAGGGAATATCCATGACAGATGTCCTTGAGGAATTGTGTAATTGTCGAATCATACCTAAAACAATGAGTTTTAGGGTTATGTGGTAACGGTTAAAAAAAAATATCCTATAGACACAGCTCATAAATCTACAAGGGTATATTCAATCCAACTAAAAACGCCCTCAAGTTTCCCACCTTCTTCGCCTCTGTTTTCAATATCTTCACCTACCGCACCCTCTGCTCATCAATGGCGCGCAGCGAGGACTGCCTACACTGTGCTGATTTGTAGGCAGAACTGGAAGAAATAAGGACCCAGCAGACTGTCCTCGATGACAAGCAAAAACTCCTGGATGCCAGATTGGAAGAACATGATAGACGTCTGGAAGAGCAGAGCAGAAGGCTTTTTGAACAGGACCGCATCATGACTGAGAAATACAAGGCGGAAATTCAGCTGTTTATGCACAAAGCAGCATCCCTTCAAGAGCAGTTTAGACTGCTTACCAATTGCTACGCCCATGCTGAGGAATCAATATCCATTCTCAAATATATGATGGACAAAAGAAATACCATTGCCACCAGCTCTTCTAGCGCTAAGCAAGAAGCAAAAGATGATCAGCCAGAGGAATCTACAGCGAGGCACATTCAACATATAATGATAGATTAAATGTATTGTAGATGCATCTTTCTGTTATTCTCTTTCATCAGAATCTATAGTAGCACAATTTTAGACAGTAGTAAAAGCAGCAAAATAAAGATCAAGGAGGTGGTCTCGTTTTGTAAACCCCTTGATCAAAGACAAACATCGCATATTATGTACCAGAGGAGACTGAACCCCTGGAATTTTTCAGAAGATAATATATAGCAAACCAAACTTACAAAAAATAAATAAATAAAATAAATAAAATAAATAAAAAATAAAAAATAAAAAAAAATCTACGATGGTATATACATACACAAATGTATTCCGTGGGCAAACTGGGGTATTCTCATGTAAATATCCAAACCCCACCAGTACTCTTATCCCGAGCTAGTCCTCCAGTTGCATTCATTTCACTGTTAGAATCAAATTGTTTCTTTGTTCTCAAGCATCAGATTTGATCTAGGTTCTTCCACTGACCAAAGAAGCCTTGGCCCTTGATTTCCGACATCTCTCAGGAAAAGAAATGGTGGCCAAAGGAAATACCCTGTAAGACTATGAATGTCAGCCCTTGATCGGTAAGTTAAATATTTTGAGATCTACAGTAGCTTCTTTCAAACCCTTTGTTTAATTATGGTGAGATTTAGAGGAGGTCAAGGGATCGATTTTTTCAATTGTTTAAACCCAATTTTGACAATATTACCATAATCCAGAGTTATTAACATCACCATTCGTGGGGTCCGTCCGCCCCGATTTTCCATTATGGATCTTGAAACCCTCTCAGAGTTTATGTCGTACCTTTACCAGAGTTGAAGCCACAATTAGCTGTTATTGTCAATATCGAAGTCTAACGTGCTTCTGCATGGTTTCGATTTTCAAATTAAATAATTTACATGTTGGGATTTCAAGTATTTGAGGCTTTGTCGACAGATTTTGGAGCAACTGTAATAGTTCTTGATGAACCACTTGATTCCAGCTATAGATTGCATTATAGAAAATCTGTGGTTTGACTTTGCTAATTGCATCTAAAATGATTAATCTATTCTAAATGCATATGGGGGCTGTGCAATGTAGAGAGATTAGATTTTTACGTAAATGCCATGAAATTCAAATGACTTTGTTGCACCTAAAAATTATCACGTTGACAATGGCAATCTTCTCTCCATGGAATACATTCCATTATTAGAGTCTTGAGTATAATCTTGAGCTGATTATGTCAATAATATTGAAACGACCCAACTAAAACAATGAAATGTCCGACCTAATTTTTTTATTTTTATTTTTCGCAGCAATTACAACAGGAAAACAAACACATTAAGATTTCAATTTAATCAACACATACATCACTGATGTTCATATAGGAAATAACACCACATTTATATGCTTTAAATCTAAGATCAAGTAATAAGAAATACACATGTACCGTACACCGGAGAGGCGCGATTTCGCTTGATCGGTTGTAGCGGGTAATTCCTTGTTGCTGGTCCGTCTGCGAGTATATGAT
>APFE030332643.1:0-37629 GCA_000404065.3 Pinus taeda
TTCTATTTGATCTTGCTCATATTTGATTAAGCTTCCGCAAAGTTTGTTGTAGAAGTAGATCTTGTATTTTGCTTTAGTATATTGCATAATCTGTTGATCTACAATGGGAATTTCTACATGGTATCAAAGAAAAGGTGATCAAAGCAAAGAACAGTTTACAAGAAGGGATAAGTTTGAAGGTTGAAGTTCCTGAATATAGAAATCGAGTTCTTATCACATCTCAATTTCACCAATGGCGTTCAATGGTTTAAGACTCAAGTATGTCCTTGATGGCAGCTCGAATTATATAGCCTAGAAGGATCACATGGAAGAAGTATTAGAGGATAACAGTCTAAAGGAGTTCATTGATCAAGAAGTCCCCAAGCCAACTGATGCTACAAAATTGGCGGAATGGAAGAAATGTGTGGCTAGAGCAAGAAGAATCCTTCTGGAGGGACTTCGAGACTACATAGTCTCGAGTCTCCATGGGAAGGAGACGTGGTTTTCGATGTGGAAAACATTGAAAGATCTATATCAGAACAAAAATGATAAGAGGAAGCTAGCGCTGAAAGACAAGCTTCAAAAAATCAAGTGTGAAAAGGGTGACACGATCTCTACATATCTGAACAAGATCACCACCTACAGGGCTGAGCTTGGAAGTGTAGGGATCACGACAGTCGATGATGACATGGTGAGTATTGCACTCCTCGATATTCCTAAGAGTTGGAATAGCTACCAAGACTCTGTTAATGGAAGGGAAAAACTGCCATATTGGGAATGACTTTGGTTGGATCTTATGCAGGAGGAGATAAGAAGAAGCACTAGAGATGGATCCTCATCAAAGCAAGATGATGAAGAAAATCTAGCCTTACCGAGTAAGGTGAGGAAGGGGAAAGGGAAGGCATCCCATTCCAAATCTAGTTCTTCCCATGGTGGGAAGAAGTTTGACAAATCGAAAGTGTGATGCTTTCGTTGTCATGAAGTGGGCCATTATGCTACAAATTGTCCACAGAACAAATCCAAGAAGGGATCCTCGAAGGGTTCTGATGGTGAGGCACTAGCCTCATAGTTTGAGTTGGATTTCTCTCTTATTGCAAGCATGGTATCATCCATGGTGGGATGTGTGTGGTACCTGGACAGTGGAGCTTCATTCCACATGCAGGTGACAAGAATCTTTTCATTACCTTGGAGAAGAAGGATCTCCAGATGCGGATCGAGATGGGCGATGACGGAAAGTACCGTGTTTTAGGTGAAGGTACAGTTTTGTTTTAGAGGGAGCATGGAGCTCCCCTCACCCTGACTGATGTAAAGTATGTACCAAGTCTAAAGAAGAATCTTGTGTCCATTGCTATGCTAGAAGATAAAGGCTATGATGTAGTCTTTAGTAAAGGAAAGGTATTCCTGAGGCATATCAGCATTGGACAGACCAAGCGAATTGGGATTCGAGTAAAGAATCTCTACAAGCTGGAGGTAGATGATTGTGTTGCATTGAGTTCCAAAGCTGAGATGGTGTAGAGCCAAGATGTTGGTGAGTTATGGCATAGAAGACTGGGCCACTTGCACCATGGAGCCCTGAATATCATGCAACAGATTTCTATAGGGCTACCCAAGGGAAAACTGGAGTAGATGAATACATGCAAAGGTTGTACCTTGGGTAAGTATGCGAAATCTTCCTTTCCAGATTGAGACAGTAGAGTTGGAGCAATCCTAGAGCGAGTTCACTCAGAAGTTTGCAGACCTTTCTCTACAGCCTCCACCGCTAAAAAAAGGTACTATGTTATTTTTATTGATGATTTTTCTCATAGATGTTGGATCTACTTTATGAAAAAGAAGGATCAAACCTTCTTGAGGTTTTGTGAGTTTAAAGCCTTGGCAAAGAAAGAATTTGGAAAGAAAATAAAAGCCTTGCATAGCGAAAATGGTGGAGAGTATGTCTCCCAACAGTTTAAGGACATATGTGTTGCATAAGGAATTAAATGGGAGTTGAGGGCACACCATAACCCACAGTAGAATGGGGTGGCTGAAAGGAATAATAGATCGATTGTGGGAGCAAATCGAGTGATGTTGTATGACCAAAGCCTACCACTACATTTGTGGGTTGAGGCATGCAATACAACAATATGCTTGCAGAACAGAAGCCCGCACCATACACTGGGAATGAAGACACCTATGGAGGCCTTTTCCGAGAAGCAAATAGATGTAAGTCACTTTCGAATCTTTGGATCATTAGTTTACGGTCATGTGACTAAAGATACCTAGAAGAAGCTAGATCCAACAGCTGAGTTGGGAATACTTGTGGGGTACACGGATACACCCCACAACTATTGGGTGTACCTGCCTACTAGTCAGAGGACAATGGCATGCAGGGATATGAAGTTTGACGAGTAGAAAGCCATGTGAGTATCACTTGAGAGGGAGCTCAAGTTGCATGCAGAGGAGGAACTTTCAGTTCCTGTTTGGTCAATTTAGTGTGATCTAAATTGCTAATTAAAATGTCAATTCGGGGTTCGTAAACTGACGAAGTGAAGTGTACTATATGTACTAGATAACCATTTCCTTAGTCTTTTGTCATTTTTGAGTTTTTTTTAGTTTGTTTTTGGATTTATCTTTCCCTAATGTGTGATGGCGAGGATGAAAGTGAAGTATGGAGTATAGATGGTGATGGTTTCTACAATGATTTTCTCAAACTTGAAAGTGCTGAAAAAGAAAGCTTTAAAACAACTAAACTAAAATCAATTCTTAAGAGGAAGTAAATGCATCAAACAGTGAACTAATGACAATGGCCCAATATCCTTGCTGTTGAATAAAAAGAAAGTAAAAACTAAAAGCAACTCAAACTAAAAGCAAAGCAACTAATTCACACTACTTAAACTCTTCAGATCCTTTACCCTTCAGCTCAATCTACCTTGTGGGAAGCAATCATGAACAAGTCAAGCAATATGATATCTAAATGGAAAGAAATTAAATTGCATAAAAGAAACTAGTCACACTACTTGAACTCTTCTGGTCCTTTACCCTTCAGCTCAATCTACATTTTGGGAAGCAACCATGAATAAGTTTAAGCAATATGATAACTAAATTGCAAGAAATTAAATTGTAGAAAGGAAACTAATCACACTACTTCAACTCTTCTGATCCTTTACCCTTCAACTCAATCTACCTTGTGGGAAGCAATCATGAATAATTTTAAGCAATATGATAACTAAATCACACTACAGTTAGTAATATTCCGATTTCTTGCTAATAGAGTCACTTGACTATAGAAAGAAACCATAACTGGTGAGCAGTATGATATCTAAATAACAGAAAAATAAGTAAGCAAATCACAACTTGGAAAAGGCAGTGCTGAAATTAAACTTCAGAAAATGAAAGTTAGCAGGAAGGACAAGATGATCTCATACGTCAATAGTTATCAAAAAGATGAAAATTTTCCCGGGCTGCCTAAGAAAACCTGCAGAAAAGCACTGATCAGTTGACAGCTATAAGAAAACAGAGGTGAAAATATAAACAACAGTGAGTTAAGAAACATCAAACAGTGTGTTATGTACAAGCTAATGATTATAAAAACAAACACATAATAAAACCAAATGGAAACTTTACAAGGCTTCAACGCGCAGGGGCCCTCTGCCACTTCAACCAGTCAACGAGTAGTCACACGAATAAACTCAGAAAGTCTTCTCATATATTAAAACAACAACATATATAAACAGTGAGGTGATAACACATCAGTTCAGAATTCACATAACCCAAAAAGATCCTTTACAGCGTTCATCAACGCGTTATTTATAATGGCAAAATGCTAAAACTAACTAACTAACACCTACGCTATTGACTGTGTTGCCAAAGACATGTAAATCCCTTCAGCCAAGATCTAGCGTAACTGTCATCATGTCTATTAAATCTCCGGAGTGGTAGCTGTTGGATTCAGGTTACGGGAATGATCTCCAGGTGTGTCAGTGTCTTCGTGAGCTGAGGACTGTGCCACGTAACGTTCACGTGCTCAAAACAGAGACGTGCCACCGCTGAACTCCTTGGTTGGCTTTGTCTTTGACCTTTGTTGACCGTGACCTTCCATGGATGATTTGGCTGATTTGAAGGGACACGTTCCATGTATCCATCACCTGGAGCTTACCCATGTAGCTCGTTTCTTCATAGGACACCTGTAGCACAGCTTTTAACAAAATAGCTGCGGAATCCTGTGCTGTCTGTGGAAACTGACAAGTTTCCGCAGCTGCATGAACAAAAAAAACTAAACCAAACAACAGTCATAAGCATAGTCAGAAAACCATATAAAAAGTTCTTTTTAGACTATAATGCAATGATTTAACAACTGGGTGGATGAAGTAAGTGGAAAAAGAAGGCTGAGAGGTTGTATAGGAAGGTGCAGGTTTGAGGCTCAACACCTGTAAACATATTTTCAAGGTGAATCGGGAGCTTGAAATGTGGTTGCTGGAAATTAGGGGCGATTGGGAGCAATCCCCCCTGCAAACATTGCAAATCGGGAGGTTGAAATGAAATTTGGGGAGGCAAAATAGACTTTTATCTCTCTTATTTTTCATAATATTGGTGGCAAAAATATAGTATTTATTTATTTTTGAATTATTTTTTGGCGAACTATAGAAAATGGGTTTATTATAAAAAAAAAATTCCCCTCTAAAATTCAAAATCCCTTAAATTTCGCCCATGGACTAACATTCGCCCCTAAAGTTTTATATGTCTGGTGATGTGGATAGTCGGATATGGGGCATGATTGTTGCTGGTTTGAGACATTTTCTAGTTGTGATACATCTTTTTGTTTGATTTATTGAGTTGATTATTCTTCCCCGTCCCAGACAAGCAACTAGGGTATTTGTCTGCATTCGACCTTGTGGCATACTTAGCTCAAATCAGTGCTGGGTATGGCCGTTTCGTGCTACAGAGGGTTTTTTAAAGGTAAATTAGCGAATTACTGATATGTTGGGAGTATTTCATTTGTTTTATGCAGGTTTTGCATAAGTCTAACCCCACGATAGTGTTATTTCCTATCTTGCAGGTCACTGTGTGTGATTTGGATTTGCAGCTAAGGGTTTTCGAGCATCTAAGATTTCTGTCGCATGCGAGCATGGAGGAAGTAGAGCAAATGGCTAGAATATAGGAAACCTATCCTACCAGTTTCTCTGCTTGTGTTTTTAAACACATTCATTCATTTGGATTATTGTGCCTCTCTTAAGATTTTATTGTGCCTCTCTTATGGATTATTGTGTTTTCTAGCCATATGTTAGCCGTTACCCAGTTCTCCTGGTTTTCAACTTGTCACTCTCAGAGTTTAAGACTTCATTGTTTTTGTTGAATATTTTTTCCTCAGTAATGTTCTTAGGGGTCTCAGAGTCTCCTAGCTTGGAGCCCCCACTTTTATTGTAGAACCATCATTCTCATACCCTCTTACTTCCGTATTTTCATGTTGTTCTACTTGAGTGAAATATTTGGAATTGGTTAATAATTGACTCTTAGAACATAATAAATCTATGCATGTTTTTATTGAAAGGATTTGCAGAAATAGATTTGTCTTTTTCAAGGTTTTGTTTTTAATATGCAAGTAAAAGCATAATTTATTTATTGTGTTTTTTCTTTTAAGGAGCTATTATGAACATTCTCTGAAAATTTCCTAGTTAGAGGGACAACATGTATTCCTTTTGGCAAAAGGATGGATGTAAAGTTTCACTAAATGAAATTAACAGTATTGTTTCAATGTTTGTCAGAGAATGTGGGTCTAAAAATTTGGGTATTTTTTTCTTGGTAAATATTTTATTTTTAATGTTAGACCATAGGAGAAATCTTTTTATTCTAATGTGAGTTATACATTTAGCAATATTTTGTAACCATGTTTGATTAATACCTTTATATGTATTACGAGCACAAAAAACTAAAAATCCTACCATAGTCTATCTAGGCTAAATAGTGTGTTACTTATTTATGTCATAATTCTTACCTGTTTAGAACACTCATTAGCTCACGTTGCTTATGGTTAGTCTACTAATTGCAAGTTGCTAGTTAAATACACAGTAATTATAATAGTTACATCTTAGTTGCCAGTGCAACATAGAGTTTATATCACTCTTATGGATTAACTTTATCTAATCACACTAGTCTGAGCATTTATAGAGGCATAATTATATAGTAGAAAGTTGGATATGGTAAGTTATATCTCCTGGTGTGGTATATAGTGCCTTTGTTAGAACGGATTGAATCCATAATTTGTGAATGTATTTTAAGTCCTGTTTCAACACTTGGCTATATTAAGAGCATTTCCACAATAAATGGATTTGGTTCTTTATTTACTATTTTGGATTTGGCCTGTTAGTATCTTATAGCGATGAGAATATGATATTGTGATTATCTCTTGCTTCCAAAAATGAAACAATTCATTATTACTATTCTGCACTATCAGAACCTCAACCTAGATCTCATTTAATCTTTAGAGGTCATTATAACACATTGAAGATACCTTTTCATCATTGATATTTTAAATATCCTTATTTTCATAATGCCATGATTCATGTTTGATGTTTTTAATTTGTTAACTTAGAATTATTTGATTGATTATTTTTTATGTTTCTCATAAAGGCAATGGTCAGTATGATAATTTCTTTACCAAGGGTATATTGTTGTCATTTCTCAAGTGTTTAGACCAATGCATGATTATTCTAGACATACTTGTTGTAGTTGGACCTTCACATCGAAATAAGTCCTTTAACTTAACTGATATGTCATCATGTGTCTTATATGCTTAAGAACAACATCTATGTCATATAAATTGGTCTTTATTAATGTAGCTTATACTATGAAACCAATATGAAGGGTGTGCTCCATGGACATAACAAAGAAAAGGTCCAATTCCTTCCTTGAATGCATCAATAATCTATGGGATAACCTAATACATAAAGTGTCTTCAAAATTTCTTACCTAATCCATGAACCATGAAATATTTATATTAACCATGCAACATATTAACAATGAAATGGACCATGAACCATGAACTATTATATCAACCATGCAACATATTGCATCCTTACGAAATCCACATTGTGATGTGGTTACAAAAATTAAGTCATGCCACCCCTATGCTTGATGGCCTACATTTCCTGCGTTGCCCAAAATTGTTGAATTGCGTGCCTAACCCAAGTACGGTGGACTACCCAAAATTGGTTGATTAGTATGTGCTAGAATGTTTCCATATTCTTGAGTCCATTTTTCACCTTGTAGCCATGGAGGGACTGAGTATCCCAAGCGTCCACTTGTGTTACTAACCCCAGCACTGAGTGCAGGTGTCCTATAAACACACATAGGATTTAAACCTACACTGGTAGGGGTATAAGAGGTGGGCATAACCCTTGGATGATAGCAGGGGAATTGGATTTTAATCATGTCTTGGTATGATGGTGTATGATTTTCAATGTGGTCCAGAGTGTTGGACATCATCCTATTTTCCTCAAACTCGCTTGAACCATAGTCTTCCCTACTTGTCACCCCTCCTCCTTTTTCCAAAATTTGTTGAACCTTTCTTGCCTCCCTCTCTTTCCTTTCCAATTGTTTTTCATGTTCCTTATCTTCCCTTATTTTTTTTCTTTCCAACCTTTCCTTTTCTCGAGCTTCTGCTACTGCAATCATTGCAACTCTCTTTTCCTTGGCCAACTCCTCCTTTCTCTTTTTAAATTCCTAAATTTCATGTTTTTTTACATTTAGACTCAAAAAATATATGCATATAATCTTCAGAGGTGAGAAAATGTGAACTCCTCCCCAAGGAAAGTCATTTTTATGTTGAGTGTCTTAATGAGGCTTTCACTCTCTCTATTGGTAGATTTAGGAATGCACCAAGTATTCTCTACTTTGTTGTCCCATGCTCCTCATGACCTAACACTTGCCTTTCAACCTCTGGGACAACTAATTGGTCCTCGTTGTTGCCTTCCTCTAGTACTTCATGTTGAATAGGCTCCTCTTCCAGTGATCCATTATCCACAAAATAATGAACAAGTTTGATGTTCAACTCTAATGGTTGTGAAGGCATGTCCATTCTTTCCTCATTGGTGGAAGACACATTATGTGTGTTGATATTCATCATGGCCTCTGCCAACCATGATGGCAGGGCTTACTTGGGTTGGCATGCTCAATTTATCATTGTTTAATCATGTTGCATTATCATTTGAAATCAAGTTTTCATTTTCATTCTCATGATCAACTACCTGATATGGAATATCACATGAAGAATTGGTAGGTGGTTTAGTGGGTGTGACAGCGTCCATGCTCTTAATAATTGGTTCATGATTAAACTATATCACTCACATGTTCATCATCATCACCATAGAAGTTCCCTTCAGAAAGGGACATTATACTGTTAGCAGCGATAACATCTTCTTGGACATCAACATGGTCTTGTAGGTTCTCTTCTTCTTGACCTTCCACATCAAATGCTTGGCTATGACTAGTATCATGCATAAGAGCGTCAACATTAAGTCACTAGTAGAAAATGAGAAATTAGTGACTAGGTGACTAAAAAAGTTAGTCACCACAACTTTTCCAAGTGAAATACTACCAAAAATGAGCAATCTTAAGTGACCGAACTAAAAACAACTAACATAAATCACTAATTTAGTCGTGGGTTAAAATATGTGACTAGCTAATAAGTAATACAACTAAAAATGACTAACATGAGTGCCTAATTTAGTCTAAGTACAAAAATACAACTACCTAACAAGTACTACAATAATATAAATCAGTTTTTTATGTTAGACATCTTAATTGTGTCAAGCAAACTAAACTTACAAGTGATAGGGGATTGAAAGGGTGTTAAAGATTGGTTGAAAGGTTATCCTTCCTTAAACACCTCTTCATCCTCACATGGTGTATAGGTGAGCCAACTTTTGAATTATTTATCTCTAATAATTTGTAATTTAAAAAATATATTTTCTAATAAAAAAAATATTTTATTTATTTTTTAAAAATCCATTCATTGAATCTAATTGGATCTAGTTCCAATTTGAAATTAAGTTGAAGAGAAAATTTATTTTTTAAGACTATAATATCAAATAAAAACTACTTTAATTTCATATTAACTAACCTAGATCCATATTAACCCCGGATCTATCAAGCGCTAAGAGGGATTCAATCTCTCGAGGTGCAAACTTTATATTTTCTAGTGCAAAACTTGAGGAAATGTTTGCAGCTCGAGAGATTGGAACCCTCTCGGCACTTGATAGTTATAGGGTTAATATGGACCTAGGTTGGTTATATAATACTATATAATATCTATACTTATATTTGTGTCTCTTTATTATTCCCTCTCTCTATCTCACCCCACAAACATACACACACACTCTCTCCCTCTCTATCTATATCCTTCTATCTATTCCCTCCCTCTCTCCTCTCTCCCTCACTCTCTCTCCATGACTCCCTTGTCACCCCCTCTCTCTCCACCTTTCTCCCTCTATGTTTTTCTTGTTCCTTCCCTCTCCTGCCCCCTCCAATTCCATCTCTCTCTCCTCATCTCTATCTTCCTTCCTCTCTATCCCTTCTCTCCCACCTCCCTCTATCTCTCCCCCCCAAATCACTCTCCCTCTCTCTCACTCTCTTCCATCCAAATCCATCACTATATCCCCCATCCTATCCTTCTCCATCTCTATCCCTTCCCCTTATCTCCCTATCTCTATCCTCTCCTCTTATTTTTCTTCCCTACTCTCCTCTCTCCCTCACTCTTTCTCCATCTCTCCCTTCTCACTCCTCTCTCTCTCTCCACCTCTATCTCTCTATGTATTTGTTATATCCTTACTCTCTTTCCCACTCCAATGTCATCTCTCTCTCTCTCTCTCTCTCTCTCTCTCTCTCCCTCCTGTCTCTTCCTTCCTCTCGCTTCCTCTCTCCCACCTCACTCTCTCTTTGACCCATCACTCTCTCTTTCTCTCTCTCTACCCTCCAACATTTTCACTATCTCCCTTCCTGTCTCCACTCCCTCCCCAACTCTCTTAAATTTGATCACATTGTATTGTGTTTAAGAAATTATCTAAATTAAAAAAACTTAATTGGTTGTAAAATATTAAACCTACATTTTGGATAAATCATGTCAAAGAAAACAAAATAACGAAAAATTTTAAAAAATCATGCACTATATTTAATCTATTATAATTAGTCAATTTGCTTGCTCTCATCCCTTAGATCCTTAGCTAAGATAGATCTATGCTAAGATATATATATATATAGATAGATAGATAGATAGATAGATAAAGAACTGGCATATATCCATCTTAGCTTAATTTTATTAAAACCTTAATTTAATTTCTATGGGAATATTTTTAGTAGTCGTGAGGATAGAGGGTTAGATATATCTCAAATTGTAACATTTTCCCTTTTAGATTCAATTAAAAAATGTTGTAAAATTAAAGTAAAATAAAATATTTTTACTATGAAATAAGTTATGGTTTTTTGGCATGTGGTATTGATAAGCCATGGTATTGGCCCATGGTATTATAACTGTTAGTGTCAGTACACTTCCATCAGTGATCAAATTTTTCTTTTTGCATGCATATTAGGTGTCCCATCCGATCAACTTCATTCCATTAGGTCATGGATCAACTGATGGTAGTGGCTTCATGTCAATTTCCCACATGCCATTCACCTGCTGACTTGTTCACACATTTTTTTGGTCATTTACTATCATCCTGTTTCATTCCATTTATAAAAATCCGTTTTAGGGTTTTAGTCTCACTAGGTCTAGGGTTTATCATCATGGTCATCCAAAATTGAATAAAAAGTCAGTAGGCACATGAGGAGGATTAATAAGTTCATAGAATCATTTACTGTTGATATGCTCAATAAATTTGTTTTACCTCAAAACTCTGTTTTGAGGTGAAAACAGGGTTTTTTCCATTATTGTAAAACTTTCATGTAATTTCAATGTTTCTATATGTAATATGTATTCCAATAGTTGTTCTTGGTGACCTAGAAATAAAGCCAACTCCTACCATGCAAGAAATCAATGTAAAAGTCCACCTGCAGAAAGGAAAAAGCCAGAAATAAAGTGAAACAGGGCATTTGTGAAAAAGCTAGCAAAACATTAGAAAAGTGGGTTTGGTTAATGAAAAATTAAAAGCAAGGGGATATAAAAGCCAATCCATGTGTTTGAGTCTTCATTGTTGCAAGTGAATGAGCTAAAGGCATAAAAAACGTGTTTTTGAAGAAAGAGGCAAAAACAGAGAAAAAATCTCAAAATTTTGCCAGCGCTGCGCACCTGGGCTTTGGCACTGCGCACCTACTCGGCGCTACGCACCTGTTGCAGGTTTTCCACTGTAAATTGTTCTAGCCCTGCGCATACAAAGTGCGCTGCGCACCTGGGAGGCAGCGCTACACACTTTTCCATTGAGCATCAAAATGACTCCAGTCACCTTAGTTTGCTTCAAATTCCTTAACTGACCTCTCATCAAGTAAGTAAAGCTTCTCATCTTATTTAGCAAGGGGTTTTTTTATCATTTGTGGTGATTTTCATGTCTCAAAAACTAAACCCTAGCTATCCTCCAAAAATGTCTCATAGATTTGCAAAGGGTATTATTTTCGACTGTTTCTATTCCCTTAGATTATTTTCCTACACCCTATTCCTTTAAACTATTTTCCCTAAATCCCTTTCCCTTTCCCAAACTCATCAACACTCACTCCCCAAACCCCACTCCCATTTACCAAACCCTAACCATATACCCTAACCCTATACCCTATTCCCAAACCCTGACTCCCACTTCCTATTCGTTCACTACATCTATTTCATTATCAAAACCCTCATCTACATTCATAATACTAGTCATTTCCTGCATTCCCCAAAAGAAACCAGCATTCACTTCCTATACACATTATTCACCTTCATATTTTAAAATCTCTTCATACTCATCAGCTTTCACTTCAAATTCATAAGCATGGAGACAGATTCAAACTATGATATGGAAGAGGAAACTCTCAGTGATTCTTCCCGAGAAGCCCATGTACCAAGAAAGCCACATAAAGGAGGAAAGATCATCCAGGAGGAGCCCACCACTCTCACAGAATTACTTGCTTGCCCTCTTGTTGTAACTTGCTTTAAACACTAGCCTTGTTATTAGTTTTGTGAAATGGTAGAGAGGGTGAAATATCATCATGAGCTTGTTCGGTTGTTTGTTCTTCATCTTCACAATGGCCAAGTGAACCTTGCTGGTGTCTCTTTCACCTTGACACTTGAAACCAATATAGCAGCAACAAGCATTCCTAATGTAGGTGAATAGTGGAATAAGGGGCAGCATGTGGGTAGAGAACATTATGAGCCTTACATTAAGGCTAGATATCACATGCAGATCAGCAGGGATTTTCCTTTCAAATACTTGTAGAACATCTATGCTCCTCTCATGAAACTCATCATCAAGTATTTTACCTGTGAAGGGAGGTTTTCCCGCCTATATACATATCATGTCAGATTGTTGATGCATTTCACAAGAGTGAGGATGATGAACCTCCCATACTTTATATGCAGGAATATTGAGAAGATGGCTCTCTACGTGCAAAGGAAACCTTTTCCTCAATAGTTCAATAGCATTTACCACTTCTCACTGATTAAAATTGTTGTCTTGCATTAGCTAGGCTTGTTGAACATACCATGGGATACCTTCATTGCACATGAGATTTTCAAAGGCCCTCAGGTGATTCCATCAGTGCCTCAAGAGGGAGGAGGACCTTCAAGATAGCCAGATGTTCATAACACTGAAACTACAGGTGTACCAATGTTTGTCACCTATGAGAAAGGCACCAGGAGCATTTTTGTTGCTGCCATGCGAGTACTATCTCCACCAGAGGTGGAAGGGGTCTCGTTTTCTTCACTGAATCACAGGCAAATGCTATCTTCACCGGGGGTGAAAGGGGCTTTGCCTTATTTTCCAGCTGAACAGGTACATGACAGAGATAAAGGAAAGCAATAGATGCATGAGGAGGGCCCTACTGAAGGACAAGATAGGGATTTTGTCTTGGTTGAGGAGGATGACACCAATTTGGGTTCTCAAAGCTCAAAACGCAAAGACATGATTATCAAAGAGAAGGAGGCTGAAATACAAGTCTTATCTCTTGATCTTGAGAGAGAAAAATGGATTATCAATTTTCTTGAGCAAGAGAACAAGCAACTGGAAGAGAAGCAAGCTATTATGGAGTTGCAAACAAATAGAGAAAATAGGCAAGTGGCAAAGAGAAGAAAAATCAAAATGACATCCCTTGAACAAGAAATTGAGGCTGACCAGGAATCATGGCTAGAGAGGGCAAACATTCACCTGGATAAGTTGCTTGAGAAATCCAACAAAGAGATGAAAATTTTGTGCCATATGGCCTATTACTACCTAAACTGGAACAAAATTTGCAAAACAAGGGTGAAGAGGTTAAAGGCTAAGCTAAAAGGAGGTTTGAGAAGCAAAAAAGAGCAAGATAAGCTCAAGATCTTTGCTGAAGCATCATTGGCCTAGAAAATCACCTAAAAAGGATCACTCATGCCCAATTTCAAGAAATTTGGAGCATTTTTTGTCATTTTTGAAATTTTTGAAGTAAAAAATAGGTTTTTTCAGTAGGTGTGCAGTGCCATCGGCGCTGCGCTTTTGTTGGGGGCATCCATTTGAAAAAAGGTTTCCATTTTGGAATCAACATGAAAAAATATGCATGCTTAGAAATGGATGAGAATTTTGGACAAGTTCTGGGTCTCCAAAAGGGAAAAAAACACCCAAAAAGTTCCCTCTCTGCCACTTTTTTGCCACACAGGAAGCAATCTTAGGAGATTCCATTTTTGGAGGGGAAAATGGACCCCAAATCTAAAAATTCAAGTTGTTCCAAAAGGTAGACTCACTAATATATCCCATGAAATATTCTGCACATGATTTGGACTTTAGGAAGTCTTCCAAAAGTGGCCTAGAAAAAGCGTTATGCATAGGATCAGTGGCGCTGGGCATAGGAGGAATTTTGCCTGATTTTCTAGAATTTCACCCAGTTTGACTATCAGTTGAATTTTTCTCCTCCTTGCTAAATTTGTAATGGTAAATCATGTTAGATGATGTAAATTTGATGAAAAATGACTTGAGAGGGTAGATACATCAGTTAGAGGTAGTTTGAGGTTAAATGAACCAGTTTCCATAATTTTAAAGGCAAGTTGTTCCACTGCCTATTTTCTAGTTCCTAGTTTAGATGTTGTTGAAACAGCTCCTTGACTCATGGATTCGACCCCTGATGGCTAGCATAGGTGGTTTGATGCCTATATCATGTACTTTCTTAGTCATTTGTAAAGGTTGGACTCTTGTGGATGTTTTGCGCTTCATTGTAAATCACTTCTGCAATTTGGCAAGGAAATGAACCAAGGTTTTGCAACATTTTGTGGGATTCTTGTGGTAATGTGTCTTGGCATTGTTTCTTACTCTGTTATTTAGTCTCTCTTATGTGTTTATGTTCCAAAATCTATTTCTTTCTTGATAACTAAATGAATCAAGATAAATAGGTGGAATCCATTGATATTCAATGCTCTGCGTTGAGGATACATTTAGTTTTTAATGTTTTCTACTGTTTGAAGAGGACTCATGAACCTTGCATGCCCACTCCAACTCCTCACTGGTCTTAGACTTACCATCATATCCAATTCAAAGTGCCAAAACACCTACCTACCTCGCCCCACAGAAACTTCTGCAAATCTGAGTTGATTTCCCGGACCCAAAGTTGCCTTGCTCATTTGATCCAGTAACCAACCATCAAAATCAAACAAAATGTTCAGAGCTAATATACCTAGCCTAAAATCAGCATTTATTTTCAGTCATATCAAGCCCTATTTTCCATATTCTAATTGAGATTGACAAGGATAGAGCCCCCTCCCGACCTGGTAGTGCTAGCTACCAGGTTAAGCGCGGTTTGATGTTACCCTAGACCTGCCTCTCTTTAGCTTGTGGTAGATTTAGGCACTAACATAGTGGTGACTGTACTGGGGAAGAACTGAAAAATATAACCCCAGTACTTGTAAAACAATTCTAGACCTTTGGATGATAGGTTTATAATTCAGTAGGCTGACAAAATTGTAATGTTTGTTTGAATTTTGTGAAGCATTCAACACACTGGCTTCCAGAAGATACACCGGGGCTAATCCTAATCCTGATCCTCCTCTCGTGTTTGAAAACCCAAATCTCATTCCAAGAATACTCAGGCAAGAAATTTCTTTGAGTCCAAGACCGATTTTCAGATCTCATTCATGCCCAGTTGTATTCCAATATCTTGAAGATCTCCTATTTGATGAACACTTTGATCTATCATTGTTTGAAACTAAATTTGAAAGTGCAGCTGGTTATAATGTTTTAAATTCGTAGTTTTTCCAATACCTTGAAACTGAAAGAGCGAATAGATCAATTGATGTTTATATTTTGAATCTTCAAACCTCTATTGTGGCTACCAATATTCCTGAGTTCTTAGACTTTGCATTTGCTACTCTTGGTTCATCTATTGTCTTGTCTAGTTCTGAAGTTCATTGTCAACTGCAGTTTATTCCCACCCTTCCCGTGCAACCTATCATATCTGATCAGAGATTTGTTGTCTCTTCTCTCCCTTCAACACCTCAAACATCTATCATTTCTTCACCTCCCTCAACACCTCATACACCCATCATATCGACTACCGGTGTTGTTATAAATCCTCCTGCTTCTCCAAGGCCAGTTTCTAATCCACCTCGAGTAATGGCTGCCAGATATGCACCTCTCGTTTTGGCACAGAAATTGGATGCTATGCCTGCTGATCACCAATGTAAAATACAATTGTTTGATGCTACCCAAGGTATCACAGCATAGCAGCATGTTGACCGGATGAATGGATTCTTTGATCTTCATGAGATAGATGAAGAGAATGTGACCATTTGATTATTTGTATAAAGTTTTGTAGGCAAGGTGTGAAAACGGTTTAGAGCACTGCTCGCCGGACTATCAATACATTTCCGGTTCTTCATAGACAATTTCTGGATCATTGGGAGGTAAAGAAAAATCCACTCCAAATTCTTTCCGAATATGAAAATATAAAGAGGAATGTTGGTGGGAGTGTTCAAGATTACTATTTAAGATTCAATACTGTCTATAATGCTATTCCAGCTGATATCAAGCCATCGATGGGGTTGGCTTTGATAAAATTCCCCGATGGTTTTGATCCCGACATGGCATACCAATTGAGAGAAAGAGATCCTGCTACATTGGAGGATATGCAGAAAATTGCAGTGAGTGTGGAGGCAAATCTACTAGCTAAGAGAGCTAGGACAAAGACCGAGAAGAAGGTGACCATAAATGAAGAAGCTTCTTCCTCATATCATTTGCTTCGTAAAATTGAGAAAATGTTTGATAGATTGACCTTTACAGATAAGCCTGAGACACCTATCATAAATCCAAATTTTTGTGGTCAGTAGCAGCCACAATTTAGGATTAAATAGTGAGAGCAAAGAGTACAAGATCAATCAGCACAATAGCAAGTCAAAACACCTCTACAGCAGAACTATGTGCATGGCCCGGAGTCAAAATATGATGAGAATCCAATAGGAGAGGAGAATCACTTTTTTACAGTAGATGGCTTGCATGTTTATATCACGGAAGATGAGGAATATTCAGAAAGCACGACTGTACAAAAAGATGAGAATTTTATACTAGCCAATGAAACGGTTTTGGAGGAGGAATTAGATAAATATCAAAGGGGATATATGAATGCAATGATAGCACAGCAAAGACAGTATTCACTCAGGAACAGGGATGTACCAATAAATCCAATTCAAAAGTGGAAAGAAGCAGCACAACCAAATAATGATTCTCCAAATGTTCATAAAAAAGGGAAGGAGCCAGCAGATCCTACTTCCAGCAAAGTACAATCTGCAAATGAGAAGTCAAATCAGTCAAATGTAGGAAAGGAAAAGTCTGAAAATAAGGATTCTCCGGTCAAAGAGGCAGATAAAACTACAACCTTTAGCTTAGAGAATGAGATTGCTAAGTTAAAAGTGTCGATACCTCTGACTGAATTAATGAAGAATAGTAGTTATAAGAGTCAAGTGTCAAAGATTTTGAATGTAGATCCCCTGTTTGATATGGTTAATGTGGAAGATGACCAACCCAAGCTTATTTTTGGTCCGACATTAGAAGGCCAATCTGAGGATAGTGAAGCAGCCCCGTTTTACATCAACCTTAGATTGCATGATTATGTCTTGCACAATGCCATGTTTGATTCAGGAGCATCTCACAACCTGATGCCAAAGGAAATTATGGAAAAATTGGGTTTGGACATCACTGGCAAGTATCATGATCTTTATTCCTTTGATTCCGATAGGGTCGGATGTATTGGTCTCATTAAGGATTTGGTTGTGACTTTAGATCAAATTCCAACAAAGATCGTTCTCATGGATGTAGTTGTGGCCGATATTCCCCCTAGATTTGGCATGATTTTATCTAGGTCGTGGGGTGAAAAACTCAAAGGGACATTGCAGTTAGATTTCTCCTATGCCACTCTTCCCGTTTTTGGTCAGTTGAGAAAATTATATAGGGAGAAGAAGATGAAGTATATGATCACAAGCAAGGAGAAACCTTTGAATCATCCAATTAACTATGTACATACAGTTCTAGAATGTTTTGTTCTTTATTCTGACAATGGCTTTAATGATGTAAAGAGTCGACTAGTTGAAGTGGAAGATATTCCAGAGATAACAGAAAATTTCAGGGCAGTACTTGATTAAGAGATACAAAGGCTTGAAAGTACTACTAAATACTCTACATTCTGCCAACAACAGAAAATTGATGGACATCAGCCAAGGGTAGAAGAGCAGGCAGAATTCCAGCACTTGGAGGAAGAAGCCGGTTTATGGAGTATGTATTTTGATGGAGCAGTAGGTAAGGATGGTGTAGGAATTGGGATTTGGATACGCAGCCTTGTTTTCCTACCAAATAAAGTCCCAAGTAATGTAAGAGTTAGCTCATATAAATTGACTTTCGATTGTTCTAACAATGAAGCCGAGTATGAGGCACTGATTACAGGGTTGAAGATACTCAAGAAGTTGAATGCAAAGAGAATTTCAATTTATGGAAACTCTGAATTATTAATCAAACAAGTCAAGGGTGAATACCAAGCCAAACATCAACGAATGAGGGCTTATCGTAATGCAATTTTAGATATTTTAAGGTTGTTTCCAGATTATACCTTGACATGTGTTCCTCGTACACAAATTGTTATTGTAGATTCTCTTGCTACAGCTACAAGTAACTTAAAGATCCCAATGAATTCAAACAATAAGTTCGAAATTCATGTGAAGCATCGCCTAGTTGTCCCTGATAATCTAAGATATTGGCAGGTGCTTCAAGATGACAAAGAGATTGAAGATTTTCTGCAAAATGAAGACAAATATAAAGACACTTCTATAGATGGTGAGCAAGATGATGGTGAACCAGAAATAGAGGTAAATTAGATGGAAGTCTTATAGTTGAAAGATAATGTCATCCCTAAAGGCCTTACACCTTTAGAGGAATTATTTGATCAAGATGATGTAGCCCGCAAGCCAAGCTTAGTGCCGACTGAGAAGGGTGTTGAAGATGTAAATATCAGAACATCAGAAAATCCAAAGATTGTGAAGTTGTCAAAGGCATTACCTCCTCAAGGAAAAGCTAAATACATCAGTTTATTGTCTTCATTTTATGATGTATTTGCATGGGAATATATAGATTTAAAAGGAGTATGTTAAAAGTATAATTCAGCATATCATTCCAATTAAGCCAAATCAGAATCCATTTCGCCAAAAGCTGAGAAGGATAAATCCAAAGTTGTTGGCATCAATAGAAAAGGAGGTGAATCAGTTGTACAAAGCTGGTATAATTGTTCCGATCATATTTTCAGATTGGATCTCCAATTTGGTCCTCGCGAGGAAGAAGATGGGTGAGATTAGATTGTGCATAGATTTCAGAAATTTGAATAAAGTGTCATTGAAAGATAACTATCCGTTGCCAAAAATGGACCACATACTCCAAAGAGTAGTTGGAGCATCTCGTATGTCGTTGCTCGATAGGTATTCCATATACAATCAAATTTTGGTTAATGAAGATGACAGGGACAAGACAACATTCACCACTCCTTGGGGGACATTCCACTATGCCAAGATGTCGTTCGGTTTAAAGAATGTTGGAGCAACATTCCAGCATGCCATGAACATTGCCTTTGCAAATGAAAAAGATGTATTTTTAGTATTGTATCTTGATGATTTGACTGTCTTTTCAAATTCAGATGAGGAGCATCTTTACCATTTGAAAATTGTTTTTCAGCGTTGCAGAAAATATGGACTATCACTCAATCTCAAAAAAAGCTTGTTTTCCATGGATGAGGGGAAGCTTCTTGGTCACATAATATCAAAAGAAGGAATCCGCATCGATCCTGCTAGAGTGGAAGCTATACAGAAGATAGAGTTTCCTCGTAATAAGAAATAGATCCAAGCATTTAATGGTAAGATGAACTTCTTACGTCGTGTTGTTCCTAATCTAGCTAAACACTTGAGGGAAATTACAAATATGTTGAAGAAGGATAGTGTGGTCAAGTGGACCGAAGAAGCTATGAAGTCTTTTAACCTGGTAAAGTTGGCTCTTTCTTCAGCCCCGATTTTGATCAGTCCGGATTATTCACGGGATTTCATATTATTTTCATTCACTTTTGAACATACTATGGCAACAACTCTAATGCAGAAAAGAGATCAACTGGAAAATCCAATTGCCTTTTTCAACAGGACAATAAGAGATGCAGCCTTGAAATATAACATTATTGAGAAGCAAGCTCTCGCGTTGGTGAAAGCTTTGAAAGATTTTTGGGTATATATTTTGCACTCTCGTATTCTTACTTATGTCCCTAACATAGCAGTCAAAGATGTTTTGGTACAGACAAATTCGGAAGGTAGTCGAGGCAAATGGATCGCAGAATTGCAAGAATATGACTTGGAGATAAAGCCAACAAAGCTTATCAAGGGGAAGGGTCTAGTAAAGTTGATGTTGGAGTCTAATTTACATGCATTGGACATAAACCTAATTGCAGCCATGTATGAAGAAGATGAAGATAGTTCGTTGATTCAGGTATCTGAAATTTTTCTCCATTCTCCTTGGTATTCAGATATTGTATACATGCTTCAGCACCTTTCACTGCCACCGGGGATGACTAAAAATAAAGGTAGAACTCTGAAACTAAAGACTGCTAGATTTTGTATTTTTGTTAAACACACATGGATAGCAAAGGAATATGAATCATAAAACATGAGAGTGTGATTTTTATTAACAAATGATATACATTTATAGTACATTATGTGACCATTGGGTTTCACATCCCAAGGTCTCTTGGCCTCCTTTTGTCCATTTGGCTTCCACACTAACCCATTGAGGATTAGGTGTCCAAAATTCCCCCCCTTAATCTGAGGGTTATGTATGAATCCAAGAAGAGAGCTGTAATACATAATGTGCAAAAATGCATGGCAGCACTAGGCTGAATGTGCTCTCTGAAATGTTGGTATAAAGGGCGGTGGTTTAAGGATGACTACCAACACTAGAACGCTTATTGCAGTTCCCGGAACTCTTCCAAAACTGGCAAGAAGCTGAAGTCTTCTGCTAGAGGAAGTGCTCCTATTGTTTTGAAGAGGGAAACCTTCAACCAATAAAGGGAGGTATCACCCCGCATAAAAGGGAGAACTCCAACCTGAAAAGGGAAGTCTCAACCTGTGATGGTTTAAGGATCACCAACAACTCTGGAATGCTTAATGCAATTCCTGGAACTCTTCCAAAAACTGGCAAGAAGCTGGAGTCTTCTGCTAGAGGAAGTGTTCTCAATTTTGTTCCTGGAATTCTTCCAAAGCTGGCAAGAAGCTGAAGTCTTCTGCTAGAGGAAGTGTCCCAGATTACCAACTGAAGGCATGTTCACGGGCATCTTTGTCTCTGGCTACAACTCTGAAACTGGTGTGGTAGATTGTGGCTCAGGCTCGCTTGATGTAGCTTTGAAGCTTGTAGATGACCATCATTTCCCCCCCTGTCAGATACAAGGTGAGATGATGGAGAAAAATCAACTGCAAGATTGTTCAATACTTTGGAACAAGTTCTGACATGTGTTTGGAATATCTTCTTGGTTGTTGATGCCCATTGCCAAGAAGCGATCCATCCAAGATGAATCTTTGTTCTTGCAGGATGTTCGTTTATGAAGCATCTGTGTGAAGAATGGGTGGTTTTATGACAGTGCTTACATGTATGAAGATCAAAACAGTGATCTTTCAATGGCCAACTCGGTCACAGTGTTGACATTTCACAATCTATTGTTGTTGTTGTTTTTGTGGAAGAGGGGTAGAATCTGGAACAGCTAGATGTGAATTGTCATGAATGAATCCAGCACTCTGAAATTGAATGGGATTTGAGTAGTCTGGAATATGAAAGGACAAGTCCTTGTCATATCCAAGACCAGTTTTGTGCTTCTTGTGGACAAGTTGTTCCCAAGGTCTGATGATGGGCTTGGGAAGTGCAAGCTGAACTTCTGCATCTGCATGTAACCTTGCTGCTATATGGGATACTAAATCTGAATGAATTGTAACATTATTGACTTGCTTCTGATGGGTGGTTGTCTCAATGTTCTGAACAAAAATAGGTTCAGAATGATGTCTATTTTGATGTAGCTCTTCTTGCTGTAGCTGTGATTCAAGCTGCAAAAAATCGATCTTTTCATGTGCATTATGCAGGCAGGTCTGAATTTCACAGAGAGTGTCTTTGTTGATGTTTACCATCCCATTTTCATTGGACTGTATCAAAGTATTTAATAAATCTAATACATCATAAATTAAAGCCATTATGACAAAAGAGTACTGAAGCAGCTCTGCCTTTTGTTGTAAGCTAGAGAAAAAAATGGTAATTAATAAAGTGGCTTGGATATAAGTCTTCTAAAAATCTACAGCAATGAGGCGATGTCTCTATAAAGAGACCAACCGTTATACAATTTGTCTGCAATTTTCTTCAACACTTCTTCATGATTCACATATCTTTTACCACCATCTTCAAAGATTGCACAGACTAATTATATCCAAAAAATGAAAAAATTAGCAATGGAATCAAAACCTCCACACTAAATTTCAGCTCCTCAAATCAAATCCTTTGTCTCGAATCTTTGATGAATATGTGCAAACTTCCAAAAAGCCTTATAGTCGTGTGTTTCAAGACCTCCTGACTCAAAATTTTGAACAAACAAACACTAAATTGTACAGACTACTGATGCACAATGAATATGTGGTCTCTGAAATATATGTATGTAGCATAAACTGGAATTTAAGCTTCAAAGAGGGAGACTGAATCAATACTTCCACATAAACATTCAATGCACCACAGCAGATTCGAACTTCACTATTAATATAGATTCTCTTGGTCTTGAGGCATGTAATGTTCTGAATTCTAGTTTCTAATCTTATGGCACCAGCGCGAGTGGAGAGCCTTGTATTGAGTGGCATGGCTAGAATTTCTCCCGAGTACTTGAGAAACTAAGAGTCGTATTCTTGATTCATCTCCTATAACCTTAAGTGGTAGTGTGCGTGCTCAATATGTTGACTTCCTTCCACAAATTGTTGGTGATGGTTGGAATGGAGATACTGTAATCTACGCTCATAGAGTAGGAGAGCTTGTTTTACCTCCAAAAGGTGCTGCAATACCTATTACGTTGAAAGCGCTCGAGTTTAAGCTTTACACGGTGACTTCCGCCATTGTAGTCTTTGCTATGCTAGCTTCTAGCTCGTCTAATTCATCAAGGTCCAATTCATCATCATCTTCAGCTAGTATTTGCTCCTTTTCTTCAGTTGTAACCCCAAAAGTTGAGGTTTCTGCCTTTGAATGACTTGGGTTCTTCACCACCTCCTTGGCCCAATCTTCTTCGTCTTCCCTATTGTACTTTTCGTAAGCCTTGGCATCATCAATAGACAAGCTTGAATCTGAAAGGAACAATTCATGCCCACTCATACGATCATTTTTCACTCTCTTAGCAATTTCTCAACCACAGCTTATCTAAGACTCTCTCTCAGACCGACTTACATTGTCCCTCTACTCAGCGATATTATGCTATGCCCTTACCAACATTAAAGAAAAAGGAAAGCACTTTTAAGTTTGATAAAACAATGAATATAATTGTTAAGAACAAAAATAATCATTCCTCCATCAAGGATTTGTAGAACATCTCATACACTTCAATAACTTCCAAATACCACATGGCCTCTTGATCAGGGAAGTTTGACAAATCAGCAAGCTTATGCACCTTGATTACCAAGGTACAGTCTCCACTAATGGTGTATGCTCCTATCACCATTACATATATACCTGTCTTCCATTGTTGCTGCTGGAAATCCTTTGGAAGTAATAGCTCTATTATAGAGCTACCATCATCTAGTATGAGACATCCTTGCTCTGTAACTGTAGCGAAGCTCACTGAAATAAAAGTGTGTCGAGTGTCATGTCCGACCCTCCTCCTGTTGTTTCAGTAGAGGGAGATGGTCGAACAAGGATTTAGCACCCTTTATGTGTGATAACAGCTTTGATGCAATGCCCTTGATTACATCGGCATCACTAAATGGACACTTCAATATCTATATTTCAGTGCTTCAAATGCTAATTGGCATGTCTGGTTAGAATTCTTCGCTTCGATGTCAAGAACCTGAAAACACCGCAATGCCTGATAGGTTTCCTCCAGGCTTCCGTAAGATCCGTCCTTTTTTTTTTCGCTTGCCCCGTTGAGAAGAGCGAGGAAAATAAAAGGTGTAATTGATCATAGGTTGCTCGTTAGTAGTTGTTCTTCTCAAATTCTGGAGACACCACTTGGTTGGGCAAATTTTGAAACGGTCTCGTGCAGGTCTGTATGCAATTTCACTACTGAAGGACCGATTGTATGGGAGCAAAATTCAAGATGTAGAGCAGAGCGGAATTCAAGATGTGGAACAGGAGCAGCATATATGGAGTTAACGTAGAGCGTATTTATTGGCGCAGAGATGGTTAACGCAGAGTGATCAGCTGACTCTGGTATGGCAGTTCAGTGAATCAAAGACCAAAAATGGTGACTTATGGACTTCGAAGGATATAGAAACGACAACCAAAAATAGAGACCTGTGGATTTCAGAGTTCAGGAATGTCAGGATGGTAGGATAATGGCTAAAATTGGTCTTTCTTCAATGTATAATACAACTGAAACAATCGAACACAAGGTGAAACAGATAGAAACCCTGAAATTTATGCACAATGACAGAGAGAACGCACACAAGAGAAGAGAGACTGCACTAATTCTATACGTTGTGGAATGAGTGGTGAAATTGGGTCATGAAAATGTCGCACACTGACACATATACAGAGGGATAGTCCTGCCTCCATGGGAACCGGAGATATAGTGGCAGGCATGAAATAGAATAAACATTTTTGGGCTAATCCTGGGACCTTCAGATCACCAGGCACAGGGACATTCAAAGTGTTTAGAATTTCTTTAACCGGCGTATTGATTTTCCATTCCAACACGTGGATATATATGCCTTCAAACGTTTTGCATTCCCGTGAATTTTTCTTAGACTTCAAGCTCAACGCCAACTCATGAATCAATGAGCAATATGATTGCACCCAGACTTCACAACGTACATAACATTAATGGTCAGAGTAGGTAGCTTGAACAGAAATGAGCCAACCCGCCAGGACTTTTAACTCTCAACGTTTTTGCACGGCCTTCAACACATAGCAGACATCATATTTATAACCACATTTCACAGTCCAGGGCATACGCTGCATATTTAATTATGGACCAACGCATCTGGCTCAATAAGACCAACGCATCTGCCTCACATTATTTCAATGCTTTCCATACACCACATTGTGGTATTCATTCAACGCACCAAAAATTATACATATGCCAGCACAAATATATACAACGAATTCAACCATATATAAATATTTAGACCAACACGTATATAGAGTTTTGATTAGGAGTAGGCATATAAACTTCAAAATGTGTACCACTATTTCAATGCTCTATTTTGAGTAGAGCTTCAACACCAGCGCATGAATTAATCAACTAGCAATATCACTGCACTGAGAGTTCACGACCCACATAACATTAATGGTCAATGCATAGGTCTGGTGAAAGAAACACAACAAAAGGCCACAAGAAAACAATGACTCAAATATGAGCAAGGCTAGAATTTGCCTACTCTGATACCATGTTAAACACACATGGACAACAAGAGAAATATGAAAGATAAAACATGAGAGTACAATTTTTGTTAACAAATGATTTACATTTATAGTACATGTTGTGACCGTTGGGTTTCACATCCCAAGGTCTCTTGGACTCCTTTTGTCCATTCGGCTTCCACACTAACCCATTGATGATTATGTGTCCAACAAAGATGTGCATATTTACAAGTAATTCATTTTTTTAAATTATAAAATAACATTTAAAATGAGTAAGCTTTTTTCCTAATAATTTTTCAAAAGTTTAAACCCAAGAGTGGTTAGAAATGTCAATATGGAATATCCTAATGCAATTCATATGGAAACATCAATCTCAAACACTATGTATTGTGAAGTTGGAAATATCAAATTAATTAATTATTGATCACCTTCTACCATCCACCCTTTTAGAGGTGAAGATGTGCATTTTTACAAGTAATTCATTTTTTTAATTATAAAATAACATTTAAAATGAGTAAGCTTTTTTTCTAATAATTTTTCAAAAGTTTAAACCCAAGAGTGGTTAGAAACGTCAATGCCAATATGGGATATCCTAATGCAATTCATATGGAAACATCAATCTCAAACACCTTCTATTGTGAAGTTGGAAATCTCAAATTCATTAATTATTGATTACTCACAAATATATATATGTTCACCTTCTACCATCAACCCTTTTAGAGGTGAAGATGTGCATTTTTACAAGTAATTCATTTTTTTTAATCATAAAATAACATTTAAAATGAGTAAGCTTTTTTCCTAATAATTTTTCAAAATTTTAAAACCAAGAGTGGTTAGAAACGTCAATATGGGATATCCTAATGCAATTCATATGGAAACATCAATCTCAAACACCTTGTATTGTGAAGTTGGAAATCTCAAGTTAGTTAATTATTGATTACTCACAAATATATATATGTTCACCTTCTACCATCTACCCTTTTAGAGGTGAAGATGTGCATTTTTACAAGTAATTCATTTTTTTAATTATAAAATAACATTTAAAATGAGTAAGCTTTTTTTCTAATAATTTTTCAAAAGTTTAAACCCAAGAGTGGTTAGAAATGTCAATATGGGATATCCTAATGCAATTCATATGGAAACATCAATCTCAAACACCTTGTATTGTGAAGTTGGAAATTTCAAATTAATTAATTATTGATTACTCACAAATATATATATGTTCACCTTCTACCATCCACCCTTTTAGAGGTGAAGATGTGCATTTTTACGAGTAACTAATTTTTTAATTATAAAATAACATTTAAAATGAGTAAGCTTTTTTTCTAATAATTTTTCAAAAGTTTATTACAATTTTTGCATAACTATGAGAATTAGTTTGCATATTAAATGTAATTGTAAAAATTATATATTAAATTTGGGTGGTAGTTGTGGGTTGGTAGCATGAGGGGATGGTATCTTTAACCTTGGGAGACAAAAATAATTGTCCTTGCATCATCAAATAATGAGGCAAAGGATCTTGCAATATTCCAATGGCTCGTGCTATTAAATGAGTAAGGGTTTCCTAAGCCACAATAATTGGGGATTCATCTATCTTCATTCAATCTCTACAAAAATGTCCTCCATGTATCCTACAACCTATTTGCATGATTCAAACCAAGTATTAAATTTGGATCAATGCTTCAATAAGATTACCTTACAAGTATTAACAACTCAAATAAGTAGGTTAAATCCCAAGCCAACCTAGTCGTGAAATTAGGAGGAGGAGTCATCAAGTTAAATGCAGAGGCATCAAACTATGCCCCTCTCACATGACTTAATCAACATTTATGGAGATGGGGATGAACCAAGAAAAATGTCACACTATATTTCATGAATTTGTTGAAAATTTAAGGATAGGATTCAAGCCATCATATATTGATATTTAAGCATGCAACTCAATGTATCGTATTGGTGGTGCAACAACAAGCAAGTGTGGGTTAAATATGTAAAAGTATTGGAGGCTCCAATTCAACAATTCTAAGGACTCTACCTCGAGCCTCCCTCTAAGAGTTGGGAAGTAATGTGAAGGGACCCTAATCTTTGTGGTTTGATTTGGTTTTGGGAATCTTGTTTTTTTATCCTATTTGGCTTGGTATTCACATTTGTTAAAATATATGGAGCATGTCCATTGCAGGAATTTTTGTTATGTTCTATGTGATGTCTAGGAGATTCAAGGAAAATTGTGAAGTTGTGAGAGGGAGGTAGCTAAGTTGTAAGGTAGTGTGTTGAATGTTAACATGAGGTATTGGAGCCACTAGAAAGAAGAAAGTGATGAGAAGCAATGGGTAAACAATAGCATTCAAAATGATCATGGAATAAAAATAATGGTGCAATTTCTTTAAGTGAGGGAAATGGATAAGGAATTATCTATATTCATGGGTATTCCACACGATCGCTATCTAAAAAATGGACTCCAAACTAGGGGCTTTGTTTGTTTTGGTCAACAACAATTATATCCCATTTGCACATTCTTCTAGAAGTGGTCATCTCTTACTCCCCCTAACATTTGTGTCAATGAGGGACCCTTTAGTGAATGGATGCTCCAATTTTTTTTTGAAGAGAAACATGTTCTACATTCTTTGCTATCAATGAATGGTTTATCGAAATCTAGTAATCATATGGCGCATGTTGAAGCTAAGGCACACCTTGTGGAGCTAAACAAGGATTTTAGGTGGGATTTAATGTGCAGAAGTTTTAATTTCTCCACTTTTGTTTAGTGGTTATATTTCTTCGTGAACTAGTTTTGCTTCTACAATTTGTAAGGTAGTGCATCTACCAAGGTTTCTCTTATTGGTTCCAGGTAGGATCAACTAGAAAATTTTAGATGAATATCTATTATATTTTAACAAAAAATTGTATCCTTTACATATAATTTTTATATTACAATATAGCATGGTTAAAGTATGACCCTTTCTAATACAAAATATAGTTATTATTGTGCAAAAAATAGTATTAACATTGGTGGTATAAAATTGTGAATTAAAATTATTGTGCTTATCTTAAAGAAGTGAAACATAAAATTTGGAGATATAATACAAAATCAAGCACATGATTTGTTGTTTGTATTTTGTATGTTAGTATTATATACAAATAGTTTATGCTATTATTATTATTATTATATGGATCACTTTATTAAACAAAATAAATACTTTTATATGTAAATCTGTACAAATGAATGTTTTTCAACTATTGTTAAAATATAAATTTTTATTATACTCCATTCCATAAAATTTGTTGTTTGATGATTTCATGAAGTTTTCTTCCATGTGACAATGGGATCACCTTTATCTTCGTATTGCTTATTTTGTGATTCTCATCAAAAAAGTGCAATTGATACAAGCTTGAAAGTGACAAAGCTAGTGTTTTATCGATCAGTTAAATGATTTACCATAAAATATTGTTTAATTGTTCCCTCTATGTTTAATTCTTCGAAGCCTATATTTCATGAATAGGTATGTTTATCAAACATATTGTGTTCAATGTTAAGGATGCAAATAAGGTACTCTTTACAGTGTATATGAATTGATCACATATCTCTTCTTTATGCCTCTATATGCATCTCTAGTGTTGACAAATAGAGTTGTTGGTGTCCATTATAATGGTGTTTTTGTTAGTAGAAGATGTCATTGAAGATCATATTGAGTATTGAGGAAGGTTAAATAGACGAAATACTACTTGGACTTCATGCTTCTAACACTTAGAACCTATCTAGACATGTACTTAGCATGCACTTAACATGTAAGAAGATCATATTAAGTGTTGATAAAGGTTAAATAGTGGAGATGCTACTTGAGATTTGTGCTTCTAACATTCAAATCGTGTTTAGACATGCATTAAACATGTACTCTACTCTAAGAGAAAGGGATTTGTGTAAATTAAGGTAGAGAAGGAACTCAATTTATGTAGATGACTTAAATATAGAATTTCATTATTCAAATGAATATCAATGTGATTAACATGTGAGTAGATGTATCTAACATTTTTAGATTGATCAATTCTCTAAAAAAACTACAATGGAGACGTAAGTCCAAATAAATACAAATACAATTATAGATTAAGAAAAGTAGTGTAAATAACTTGGTTTCTTAATGTTCACATATGATGAGAAGGAGGGTCACATGATTAGCTCCATGTGGTCATCTAAGGATGTTCCGCCTCTTCATCTATTATTACATAGTCATAGAGTATGGTTGGCACCAAGCTAAGCTCCTAGGGTGCAAGTTTCATTAATACATGTAAGGTTTATGTTGAATTGTGCTTTTGTGATGTTGGCATAAATTATCTATCTTATATTCATGATATTTATTATTGTTGTTGAAACACTTCTTAGTGTAGCTAAAAATGAAAAATCGATCATAAATTATATTACATATTTTATTTAATATAATTTTTATAGAATGAAAATTATGTTCACTTTGTTATTTAAATTTGGATTACATAGTCCAAAACTATTGTCAAACCTATTCCTAACAACTACTAAGAACATGCGCTCTCTCTCTCTCTTCTCTTTTTTCTCCCTTTTCTTTTTTTTCTCCCCTTTCCCCTTTTCTTTTTCTTATTAATATAAATATATATATATAATTTATAATATATATATATATACTAAAATCATATTAAATAAGATGAAAGAGCATTTCATTCATCCATTTATTAGATTTCATATATGTTTTGAAGTTATAACTCAAAGGAATGACATAGCATGAGAAAAACAAATTCGTCATATTAATGGATTCCACAAAAAATAATAACAAAGAAAATAAAAGCATTCATAAATTCCCTCCTTAAGACAAGGTTTAATAAGAATATTACAACAAAATAAATACATGATAAATATAGTCCATAAGCCATGAATTATCCCCGTTTTAGTTATTGTACATTGTAAATTGCTTAGTACAATCAGATTTGTGTCTTATACTCAAGCCATAGCCTTGAATTCTTACAAAGGTGGATAGGTGGTTGGGATGCCACCCCAAGACACGTATATAACCATTTTCTTATTGATAATGTAATATTAAACTTCAATAAATCCTTATATTGTTATAAAAATATGCCATGATACCATGCTTAAAAATAAAGAGAGCAAGGATTAACAATTTATCAATCTTCCATGAGAATACACCAATGATATGAGTGGATACATTGAGCCAAATTGATTTAAGTGGGTGTTTTTTAATATTTTACCCCATTATAAATAAAATATCAAAGAAAACAACACAAGTTTTATAGTGGTAAAATCCTGGGAAAATATCCACTAGTCAAAATGAGTCACCAAAACCTAACATTGCAATTCTCCTCAAGAAAAAAACTCCATAAGACCCACACAAATAAAAGCATAAGAATCTCAACTTCCTTACAGTCTTTTACAAACTTTAACAGTGAAAAATCCACTTTACACCATGAATGTAAGATTAATTAAAAAATCATCTATATTATAACTTGGTTGCTATATTAAAAAAACAAAAAACAACATCACTACCTATTTTAATTAACAACAACTACATAAATAGTCTCATTAAATCTATTAATACCCAGTTATATATACATGTATATATCCCCAAATAATAATTTAAATGTAATTAATAACATTACATACATCAACAAATATGTCTACTAGACAACATTACCACATACCCTATTAATATTAACTATGAAAACAACAAACAACTACACATATATTGAAAGATGATATTAACCATTATTTTCCTATGAAACCTAGATAAATGACATTACATAGCCCTATAATATAATAATAACCAGCTAATTTAAAATACATAAATCCAATTGTTATAAAAGACAAACACGGACTTCACACCAAAAGGGAATGCTATGGTAAGAATAACCCAACATGAAGAGACCAATTTCATCCATAATAATGGGTTGGGGGCACTAAGTCGCAAATGGTGATAATTTGTCTTGTGCAATAAGGCCCAAAGGGTGATAATTTGGTGCGTTTGATTTTTCAAACAAATAAATATTTAAATTAAAAATTAAAGAGGAAAATAGTGAAGTTTGTTTGGAGAATGTGCATTATAATGAGGCCTTTATAGCTTTGGTTCAATTAGGAAAACCAAAAAGAAAAATTATAAATTATAAAAAAAAAAATTAACACAGTTGAATACTTGTATATTAAAAAACTTTTAAAAGAGGGATGTGTCTCATTACATATGTTTGAGGTAGCACAGTTGAATTGAAGCAAAATGGGCACGTAGACTTGAATTTCAATTCACTGTTCTTGCTTTTTTTTTTTAATTTGGAAGACATAATGGCTATATTGCTATAAGAACTGACCTAGAAGCAGACAATATTTATAATGCATGTGGAATTATCCCCAGAACTGGTTGACCGAGTCATCAGGCCGCTAATCTTTTTTATCACTGTTTTTGGTGGATGTTTCACCTTGGATACTTTGGTTCAACGTTTTTATGTAACTGATAGCTTCTTCCAAGTGATTGCATTTCTCTTTGAGGCCTTCGATTTCCGCCTTCTGTTTTTCAAGCTTTTTCTTCTTTGATTTATTCTCTGATTGAACTTCTGCTTTGAGTTCATTGAAGTGCTTAATGAAACGGGCTATCATAAAGTAGTGTGCCTTGCAGAGGGCGCAACTGCTATTGGTTTCAATGCGATACAATGGGTTTTCTGCCATTGGTGGAGTGTCTTTGATTGGCTTGTAGATCTGGTTTTGGGACTTGCACAACTTGCTCCAGCAGGGGGAGAACTGAATAGCAAAGATTCTGAGATTTGAAGATGGACGATCTTGGGTATTGATACTAGAGGAGCAGTCCTGAGAAAGAAAATTGATCAACGAGTCTCTGGAGGTAGAGATAAGAGGATAGTTGATGAACACAGAGAGGGAGGAGAAGCCACCAGGAAGGGGCTGAAGGGAATAATATGCAGAGAAGGGAATGAGGAGCACGGGTGTATGAAAACAAAGAGAAGCGAGGACAGTCCACGGGGAGTTCGACATCGAGATGTTTAAGCAAGTCTGCTTCACAGAGACATACCAACAATTAGTGTAAAAATAATGCGGACAATTACAATGGCCATAAACAATACCTCTCAAAACATAAAAGGAAACTCTTCCACGGGGACTGCTATAGCGATTTGAATGCACAACAAGCAGCCTGGTGTGGAAGCAGCACAACAATGAACCAAACAAGCCAAGAGCTCCTGCCTTGAAGCCACACTCAGAGAAAATCTATAGAAACCATCGCACTTCGCCCAGCTTATAAGCCCGCTCTTTCACCTGAGCCATGTGAGACTGGTCTTCATGTTCTGGAGTGCACTTGTCCCGAGCGTAATTTCGGATTTTTTTTGAGCTGTATTTGAAGATATTGGATTGACTTATGCCTAAATTTTGGTTGTCCTTCCCATGAGGCTTCCCCAGCTCCGTCATCCAATGCGGATCCTCTCTATGCCTAGAGATATTCCTGGCTGCTCTGAAGATATGGTGGAGGATAGTGTCAGTGTTGAGAATTTCGAACATGCTGTTGTAGTGTCTCTGAGGACAAGCAGTCTGATTGCCGAGGTGACTGATGTAACACCATGTCCCAAGCTCAACCATGAGGAGGGACAGATTATGGAATTGGCTTTTCATATGAACTATTGTTTTCTTGGACCTGCCCAATAGTTCTATTTATTGCATTATTAGCTAAAGAGTTAGCCTTTGTATTAAAGTTTCTCAAGACATGTTTGTAATGGATGATCCCCATCTGCTTTGTGTTTTCCATGATCCTTTTCTTGATTCTATTAAGGGCTTGGTTTTTGAAATCTCCCCCTGATTCCATAGCTGCGATTATTATTGCTGAATCACCTATTATAACTGGGTTTTTTACTTGAAGTTTTTTAAGGATACAAGTGCCCAGAAGCAGACTATAGGACTCTGCTTTGTTATTTGTCGTATTGCCCAGTTCCCATTCATAAGTAATGATAGCTTTCCCCTCTTGATCAGAGATAAAACCCCTAGCTCCAACTTTGCAGGGGTTCTTTTTGGAGCCACCATCGAACTATAGAGTGAAAGTCTTTTGATCTAGAATCCACTGTTCCATTTCAGTTTGGGTTCCCCGGAGTTTCCAATCTTTTCTTCTTTTTCTTGAATTGGTTGCCACTTGTTTATTCATTGAGTATACTAGCGGGAATTTGTTGAACCATTCTTCTTCATCTTTCTGCCAGTTGGTATGGTTGTTTTTATGTACTGAGTTAGAGTTGATCATTTCTGCCACAAGCCCCAGAGTTTTGGCCGAAATGAGAGCTGTGTTTGGATTTTGGTTTTTGAAGATGCAACTATTTCTAGAAAGCCAAATTTGCTAGCACAGGACAGAAGGAATGCATTTCCAAATTCTCATAATTGTGGATTTACCTTTTTTTGCATATGGGTAGCCTTTTCCCCAGTTTCTATTTAGAGTTGAGAGCTGTTCAAAGTTTTCCAAATGTGGTCTCAAAGGACTTGTGATTTTTCGCCAACAATGCTTAGCAAAGGTGCATTCTAGGAATAAATGTTGGCTTTTCTCCTCCTCATTGCGGCATAAACAGCACATGGATGGCCCTTGGATCCCTTTCTTCTTGATATTTTCAGCAGTGAGAATTTTTCCCTTCAAGAGGGTCCAAGCAAAAATTTTTATTTTTGGAAGGCATTCATTCTTCCAAATTGTTGATCAAAGGTTCCAGTTTTCATGGTTGTTGTTTTATTGTAGAAGCTGATACCCATATTTCACTGTAAATTTCCCTCCACTAGGGTCCCATACAAAGCTGTCTTGGGAGGATTTGTTAGTTGGGGCAACTCCAGTCAGCGTAATTTTTAGTTCAGCGCACTGATTTTTTAAGTGATTTGGTAGATGGAGGTCCTTCTAGGTAGACCAATAGTTTTGGTCCCAGACCGAAATGTCATCGAGGGAATTTAGTCTTTTTGCCTCCATCCAAATTTACAGGGGTCTATATTGCTGAAGTTGGCTTCTTGGCTCTGATCCCATTATTCTATCTGTCCATAGATTTATATCTTTTCCATTTCCAGGAATCCTTGAAATATGATCTTTTATTTGAGGAATAACCTTTTTGATGAGTCTCCATGCTTGAGTGCATGGTATTTTCGCAATCAAATCAGAGAAGATCATTGAATGTCGTCCATTGAGGTATTTCTTGAGGAGAACCTCGACCCACCAGCTAACTTTTTCCACAAGCATTCTCCACACAAGTTTAAATCCCATTGCTTTGTTTGTTAAACTTGGGATCTTAATAGATATGCCTCCTTTATCAAAGGGGAGGATCACCTACTCCCAGCAAACCAAACTAAATTTTTTTGTGTCTTGTTTCCCTCCCTGCCAAAGAAAGCCTCTCATGATTAGCTCCATTTGTTTATGGATGCTGGCTAGAGCCAAAATAACAACATACTGATAGATGGGAAGCGCTGAGAGGAGAGCTTTAATGAGGATGGTCCTGCCCACTAGGTTTAACCACATTAGCCCCCAGCTTTGAAGGTTCCCTTTCATTTTTTCTATTTGCTTGTTCCAAGTCTCGAATTTGAGCACTTCTTTAGCAAGCAGAAGACCAAGGTAGGAGAAGTGGATCTAGTTCTTTTGGATCGGGATTTCCATGATTTGAGCGATCCTTTGCATTACTTGAGGCGAGACATTCCAAGTGTATATTCTGCACTTTTTATTATTAAGCTAGCCCCCTGAAACAACCAGGAAAGAATCAGGGATTTTCTTGAATCTGCTAGCTATTAAGCTTGAGGCACCTCCAATTAGAAGAGTGTCGTTAGCGAAGAGAGAGTGATTGATTTCTTTTATTCCTCTCACTATGCTTATGCCAGTTATCTCCCTTTTTTTCATTTGATTTTCCAGATGTATGCTTAGAGTTTCCACCATGATGATGAAAAGGAAGGGGGAAAGAGGGCAACCTTGTCTTAAACCTCTGGAGCTTCGAAAATAGCGACTGGGCCTTCCGTTGATCAGAGGGGCAATCCATGGATTTGAAATGCATTCCATTATGATGTTGATAAATTTGTTAGAAATTCCAAACTTCTAAAGAACAGCCACAAGAAATTGATGGCTGACCCTATCAAAGGTGTTTTCCATGTCAAGTTTGATGACCATACCTTTTTCTTTTCTTTGTAAACTACTATGGATGGCCTCTTGCACCAGAATAACATTGTCTATTATCTGCCTTTTTGGGACAAATCCTCCTTGATTCTCTGAGATGAGAGTGGGCAAGAGCTTTTTCAACCTGTTTGCTAGGGATTTGGTGTAGAAATTTCTCATTTCCCAACTCGGTTTTCTGTTTCACCTTATTTCTCCCATATAGTTAAATGCCCTTTCCCATATCCATACATTCAACAACTGAAAAAAATAAATTTTTGCTAAAAACACAAATTCTGGAAATTTTACAGAATGCTGAAAAATGCAGAAATAAAAAATCAGCAGGTACAAACAGTCATTTAACACATTTGAACACAGTGATTTTTTGTCAATATGACCTTGGAAAAACCCCCTACAACTCTTGGGGAAAACCAATTCGAGAGCTCTTATTTATTTATGAAAATGCCTTTTTTTACAGTGAGAAATATTCAGCAAAAAATCAGCAAGCAAATTTACAACTTATCTCTTTTCCCGTGCCTCACAGTAAACTGGAAATTAAAGCAAACAGGACAACAATAAATGTTGTACGACCTCCTTGATTTTCATGCCCACTTTCAGCATTAAATGTTGTTGTATGGCCTGCATTAAATGTGTTGTACGGGCTACAATAAATGAGTTGTATGGACCTCGATTTGTGTGCAGAAAAAATAGCAAACTGCTCCTTGATTTCTGTGCAAACCAGCTGTACGGATTTCTAGAAAATCGTGCCAAAATCAGCATTTCACTATGTGCTGAATCAGCTGTACAAATCTGCTCAACTGCTGCCTTGGAATGTGTGCCAAGCTGCTGTCTCCTTCTCCTCCTTGTCCAGAAACCTCCCTTTCTCTCTTGCTCTCCTTCTCCTCCTTGTCTAGAAATCTCCCTTGCTCTCCTGCTCTCCTTCTCTCAATCTGCTCATGAAAGAATGAATGGCCTTTTGCCTCCTTTTCCTCCTTTAATCTAATCCTAAGTGACTTTTGGGTAACCTCTAAATCCAATGGTTGAAATAGATTGAGATCTAGGGCTGAGATTAAATGCTCATTTAAATCTCACTTTTTATTTTTTAACTAACCCCACTTTAATAAAGGTCCACTTAGTCATTTATTTCCAAAGTCACTTTTCCTTTCTAATTTTACATTAACTTTATTAAAGTCACTTTAAAATTAGACTTTAGTAACTTTATCACTTAAAGTCACTTTTAAATTAGATTTAACTTTATAAAAATTATAAAGTTACTTTAGGAGAAAAATTAAATTCTTTTGGACACTTTTCCCTAGGCCAAAGATCAAAGCCTTAGGGACCCACCTGTCCTCCGATACTAAATTTCAACACTCCCTCTTACCAAGGAAGGTGTTCCTCACCACACCCATCTTGTCTCTGAAGTAGACATGCTTGCCCCGTGGTAAGGCTTTGGTGAGAATATCTACAACCTGCTCATCAGTGGAAATATACTCAAGTTTCACAGCTTCCTTCTGAACATAGTCTCTAATGAAATGAT
Source organism: Pinus taeda (assembly GCA_000404065.3). Lineage (NCBI taxonomy): Eukaryota > Viridiplantae > Streptophyta > Pinopsida > Pinales > Pinaceae > Pinus > Pinus taeda. The sequence goes on from APFE030332643.1 coordinate 36,840, forward strand.
ATTTGATCCCGATATGCTTTGACATGTCATGAAATACTGGATTCTCCGTGAGTTTAATGCAACTCTGATTATCACAATAAATCACTGAAGGTCTCAACGGCTGACCAAATAAGTCAAACAACATCTTGCAAAGCCAGATGGCCTCACAACTAGCTAGACTGGCTGCCATATACTCTGCTTCCACTGAAATCAATGCTACTGAATGCTGCTTCCGGCTGAACCATGACACTACTGCTGAACCCAACCCAAAACAGCACCCTGAAGTGCTCTTCCTATCAAAAGCACAACCTACCCAATCAGAATCAGTATAACCTACCAACCTCACTCCATCCCCCTGCCTGTAGACCAGACCATAATCCATTGTCCCCTGCAAATACTGCAAAATGTGTTTTGCAGCCACACAGTGAACCTTCCTAGGCTCACACATAAACTGACTCATCGTGTTGACTGCAAAACAGATATCTGGTCTAGTGTTGACCAAATACATCAAGGAACCAATCAGCTGCCTGTACAATGTGGGATCCACCAACTGGGAATCCGAAGCATGAAGCTTCTTCCAGTTGGTGATCATCGGTGTCGACATGGGTCTACAATCCTCCATGTGGAATCTGCTAAGGATGTCCACAATATACTTCCCCTGCCCCAGGAAGAAATGCCTCTCCTCCTGCCACACCTCCAAACCCAAAAAGTAATGCATCAAGCCAATGTCCTTCATCTCAAACTCCACCGCAAGATTTCTCTTGCAGTGCTCTATGAGTCCCTCTGCACCTGTAATGATCAAGTCATCCAC